>JAOWBL010032550.1:0-29198 GCA_028564865.1 Zenarchopterus dispar
AACCCTAACCCTAACCCAAGACGAACTTTAGGTATTATATGGACTATAATCTATTTTGCACTGTAATTTATCAATGTGCCATTTTCTCTTGGCTTGCCTACCTGTACTCAAAAATGCATGCCCCACAGTGTAGCTGTCATCCCAATACTGTTTTTTTTTTCTTTCAAACTTTCTTTTTGTGGCAGGCTTCATAAAAGCACAAACACTTTAAGGAGTTCAGAAATGTGGATTAGGACTTTAAGTAAATAAATTGTAACTCCATGACAAAAATTATGACAAAGTAACTACATTACACACACAATGTTGATCTTGTGACAGAGTGATTCTTTTTGTGTTCAGTCATCTTAAGTCTTGGATGACATAAACTTTGTGAGATGAATGCACCTAGTGCATGCACATACATCTTTTTTATTGAAAATGTGAGGACAAAACCCATCAAACAATGAAAAGGACAAAATGAAAAGTAAGATGGATATTTGTTTATCAGAAAGCCTAAATGAGGACATAGAAGTATCTTCATACTTAAGCCTGGCTTATATTTCTGTATAGCAGCCACACTCATGGGCTGTGCATGGCACCTACTTCTGCATTGTTTGCATTGGTCTGTAGTTAGACCTCCAACCACTAGGTGGCAGTAGAGGCTCTTTTGTTTTCTGCAGCATCATAGCTGACTTTGCAGAGTTAGCCTTTGTTTACTTCTTGTATGTAGCTCAGACAGCAAGGGAGCAAATGAAGTATTTTAAGCAAGTTGGTACTGATAAATGTTGAAGATGAGTATTTTTACAAATGTTGAAACAAACTATCTTTTTATCCAACTTGAAACAAGAAATACAAATATACAAACAAAAAATAGTGGTGAGGAAATTCAAAAATGAAGGACAAATCTACAAATCACATTTCTTGTGGTTTAGTTTTGATGCAGAAGTGTAAATCAGGCTTAAATTTGACTGTATAACTCTTCATTGAAAAATACAAGGTCAGATGGTTGCATTAAAGTATTTTCCTACTTTTAAACACAAATCTCTTTTATTAGTCAGTTTTCAACTCATTCAGGGAAAGAAAATGTGCTTGTTTGACTCTTAAATAACATGAAAGCTTAAGAACTGTATTTTAACTGTTGAAAATTTGTATTTTTTTTTCCCTACAGTTTGCATGTGGCCTATCGCTGTTGTAAATACAATTCACAAATTCAGCCCTACTCGCACACTGTGGGAATATGTGGACTTATACCCACACTGTGAAGCCTAACATAACCAGCAATAAAGCCAATCATACTGAAACAAAGACGCAATTGAGGAAGCAATGGGCAGCAAAATTTGTGGTTCCACCACAGCAACATACTTAACTATAACATAACATGTAAGCTTTATCTTTACAAACAAACTTGCATGTAGGGCTGTGCTAAATATCGAATGTTATGTTGCATCGCAGTAAAATTATGATTGATCTGGATGATAAGACTTCACTGTTTTTATTCGATATGGACAGGGTCTTCCAGCCAATCACGCAGCAGACGTTGCAAACGCTAATGACGCTTATCAGGAAGGGACATGTTTTGCATGTGTGACGTTACCACTTCACTGAGGACTTTTTGTGAGCAGCTGTTAATCTGGGATTTCAAAAATGAGTAAACCTGCTGCAGAGGACAGCCACACTGTTGTTGGACACAGGAACAAAACTGTGTTGCCTTCACAAGCCGGTGACATTGTTGATAAAAAAGGACACACATCATCAGTTGTGTGGAAATGGTTCGGATTTCTGAAAACGGATGTGGAGGAGATTAACAGAGTCTGCAAAATATGCCGGGCATTCTGCGATAACGAAGACACAACCAACCTGTTTCATCACACACACATATGGCGCATTTCCATTACAATGACAATTTATTGCAATTGCCACTACCGCTGTGGAGAAACTAGTCTGATGATGAAGGCAGCGGATAATCACTCAGATGATTATTCAGAGGCAAAGTTCGTATGTGATGCATAATGATTAAGTAGCGTTATAGCACAACTACATCATGTTAAATGAGGCCAAAAACAGCTGGAAACTAGATTTTGATGACTTTAGATTGACCAGTTATGTCACATCCAGTGCTGCCACTGACGTGGAAATGCGCAATGTGGATTATCAAATCGGCTGGAAAACTACCTAATGAAAGCTTCAAAAGGTTTTTGCAAAAATTGGGAGTTTTTTTTTTCAAATTAGAGCTGTTTCCATTAAAGGATTTTTTGCACAAATCTAGAAGTAATGGAAATGCATTTGTGATATTTCTGTGGACATTTTAATGTATTATGGCAATTTTATTCAATCCTAATAAATATGTTAACACCTGTGTTTTTAATCAGGAAAAAATATATTGTGATATTGATACTGACCAAAATGAACAAAATCATCATTTTTTTCCCCATATCGCCCAGCTGTACTTGCATGCTCTAAATATTTTTCCTTATGCTAACCAGAATGTGCAGAAGTACTGTACTCAATTTACAATATCATCGTAAACCACTGGAAACTCAACAAAAAAACAAACAAATACATATGTAACAAGTACATATTAGTGCATTTTTGTTAATTCTACATATTTTTGAAGCAAAAATATAAATACTACTTTATACAGATTGACGTTTGCTGTTTGGAATCCAAATATCATTCACGTGAATTGTGTATCAAAGAGCGTTTTCACACGAACAGATTTTTGATTGACCGGACACGGCTTTGCAAGTATTTCCGGTAATCACAATCAAGGTAAAGGCATTTCTTCATTTCTTTTACATGGTAAACTGAAGGCAATTTTTCTTTCTATGTAATGATGCCTAAATCAGACATTAATGGACTCCAGCAAGAGTTTTGAGGTGAGTGTTTAACGATATATGCTTTCTAACTTGATGTTAAGTTTCTAAGAAGGTGCCAAATAGTTGCACATTCTGCTTTCCGCCAAAGATGTGTTATTGTGAAGATGCTCTTTGATACATGATTCACATGAGTGACATTTTGAATTACACAGCATAGGTTGCTGAAAAGCAACACGAGTTTCCAGGCATGTTACATACACCAATGTGGATATGAAACGGGCATTTCTTGTCAGATTGTTTGTGCACTGGTGCAAAATATACCACTCTGTGACAAAAGCTTACTAAGCTAGCAGTTGAAGAACAAAAAAAAAAAAAAAAATTTGGATGCCAGTTTTGACTGCAGTCTTACCTTTGATGTTTTGCCGTCATAATATCTGTGTGTGTGTGTGTGTATATATATATATAATATATGTATATATATATATATGTATATGTGTATATGTATGTATGTATATGTGTATATATATATATACACACATATATATATACACATATATATATATAATGTGTATATATATGTATATATACTGTATGTATATGTGTGTTTGTGTGTATAGATATAAACATTTGTTTAATCTTCATTTTCTCTGGTTCATTAAATTTAATCTTCCACGGTAATATTGCATGTGTTATCTTTATTTCCATAACAGATTTATTAAAATAAATCTCATAGTTGTTGAAATATATAGTCCTTTGAAGTTGGGTATGTTATTTTTTTTCAGGAATGTCAAACGTAGACCTAGTTAAGAGGAGCACACAAGTTTATGTTCTCTATTTGACACATGGTCAAAACTTTGTGATAAAGTTGCAAATTTTGAAACAAACAGAAGGTGTCAACATGTAGCCAAACTTATTTGATTACTGGCATGGAGACCCAATAGAGGTGTCAGATCACTATGTCATAGGCCAAGCTTCCTACTCAGATAAATAACTGTTTGGTGAATGCAGGCCTGTTAGCATTGCTACAGTTTTGTGACCATGTATGCAAGAAGTGAGAAGCCTCATGCACCTCTTCATTGGTAAAGTTAGGTTTGTTGTTGTAATGCATACCATATTTGTTACAAGGCATACAGAGACTTCTACTTCTAAAGAGTGGGAAAGCATACAACATTGCGGCTGAGTTCACACTGTAATGTTACAAACTTCAGTTTTTTCTTACTTTATGTGGAGCTGTAAAACAGGAGAAGCTGCTATTGTCACTAACTGTATTCCTAACTACCTTCTATGTCTTTGGAAGAAAAAAAAACCCTTTTCACTTTTTTAATCTTCTCTGTATGTCAGTTTTGAAGTAGAAATACTAAATAGCCATTTGCAGTACATTATCTGTTTTGGACTTTTGGACGAGGCTAGTCATCGATCCAAGAATTATTTTTCAACAGCCAGACTAAAAGAAATAAACCTGATAGTCTACTATTAAATTTTAACCATTTTAACAATTAAAATCAATTTTCAAGGTTTCTCTGTACTGGCATTTGACTCTACATTTCTGTGGCTTTAATATGTGTTGCATGGCCGGGTGGCACTGTTTTTCTTTATACATTGGTCTGAGGCTTAGTGGAGACAAAAGACTCCTGTTGGGGAGTTTGGATCGTGGTCTTATCTGGTCTGAAGGGGAAAACTGGTTGACTGGTGCCCTCATTCTTTTGCATCTTCCTTCCCTTTGGTGTTCCTGAACTAGCACTGTCTGCACAGTGTTTGATTGAACAAAATGTACACGATATTTGGAAAAAAAACACCATGCAAAAAGAATTATGACATGAAGAGAAAAATGTTTTAAAAGCAGATGGAAAAGCAGTAGTATATCTGTGGAAATAATGCATGACTATGGAACTGAAGTGTGAGATAAAAACAGATATTCCACAGTACTTTTTATTTATAAGCATTTGTGTGGCGACTGGGTTCCATTGAATACCTTCATTGGCAGTGAGCTACCAGTTAGGTAAAAGGAAGGGTTTTTTTCAGGTTGAACTGACTGAGCATGCTCTGTGGAAAGACTAAAGAGGAGGGCCGACAGAGGGAGCCATCAAGTCACGTGACCAGCGAGGTGCATGCGGGGAAAGGAAAGGAAAAGAGGAGCAATCTGCTCGACACATTCTCGCGTTCTCTCCCTCTCTGTCCTCCCCCTCTCTCTCCTTCCCTCACGCTCTCCTTCCCTCTCTGATGCCGCCTTCTTCTCAATGGAGGCCATGAGAAGAAAGCAGGTATGATGCTTCTTGGAGGCATACAAGGGAAAAAGACATGCTAGCTTCATATTCTTCACCTTTAGTTGGCTTTTAATGGTCTCAGGAGATGCATGTCTCTCTTTTTCTTCTCCTTATTCTTTTTCTGTAACCAATTCTATCAGTTGGTTTAAGCTCCTGCTGTGTTCACTTCGAGATGGTTTCTCAGTTTGTAAGATGTCCTTCTCAGCAACTGATTGTTTTAAGTTCCTGTAATGGACAAACCTAATTTTGTGGATCAATGATTTTTGTGTGGTTGCAGTTCACATTTATCAAAAGAAGATTTGAGTATGGCATGTTGGACTCTGTTGCTGGAGAGAGCCTCACGTGGATTAGCACAGTAGATGTGTTTAGGGTATTTGCTGTGTTTCCTGATGTAGGAAGATGAGTCTGATCTCCTGAAGATCTGAAACAACCTTTGATTTTCTCAGTTGAAGCCCAGCCTGTCTGGTGCTGTTCTTTTTATCTTTTCCACCTTTTTCTTTTCTCTGTCAGTAAAAGGGGGTTGTATGTGCAGTCCAGGTATGTAGTGAAGAATAAATGTGAACGCAAGGGTTAGGGTACTTGAATAAGCATATTGCTCTTTAATGTAAGTGGTTGTCTGGATCAGTCCTCTACTTCCCCTGTTTACATGTTGAAATTACCTTAGGCAAGATCTTGGTTTTTTTTTCTTGCAAATCGAGACCAACAACAAACTGAACCCATTAACAGTTCTCAATGTGTTCATCATTTGGATAAAGGTGTACTAAATTACTAATGTAAATGCATTTGATTTGTCACAATTCCATCACAATCATTTAATCATTATTTGCATTAACCTTGATCTTGTAGTATAATCTATATGGATAATCTATACATAAAAAAGAAAGAAGACATAGATATAGCTGTTGTATATCTATCCTTTCTTCCTTTGAGTTTTTCCTTAAAGTTTTGGTGATGGGTAAAGCGTTACCAGCATGTCTTAGCTTTGTTGCAAATTAGTCACAGAGCAGGTTCACTAATAGTGTGTACATGCAGATATAGATTTTGCATAAAAATGGTCTCATATTATTTGGTCTTTCTGAGGTTTGGTTGCTTTTTTTTTTTTCTTTTCTTTTTTTGGCCAGTAGACTTGACTTGAGCTGACATGAGGTGAAAGGGGAGAGGTAGGGTGACATGTCAGAGTGGGGTTGTGATCACACAGCCAGCAGCGTCAGTTGCTGAATTACCATGGTGTCCATGTTGCTTTTTTCTTAAGGGAGGGAAATTATCTTCTTTGACACTTATTGTCCTAAAAACACAACTGTGTTCAGCCCGATTGTTAAAGGGTTTCCAAGATTCACTTTAAGGGAATCTATAAGATGAAAACAATCATTTCTGTATTGCATTTCTAATTTAGTCTCCTCAGATACTGGATAGTCACCTTCCTCGAACCTTTGGAGGGCAGGGAAATCCTGAAGTCAAAAAGCTGAAAAAAAAGGCCAAATGTCTCACCGACGAGAAAAAAAAGAAGTAATTTAATGTCGTTAGGCTGTTGGCTCTTAGTGCTTGTTCCTGGCAGTTTAACAGCTGGTTGTGTAATGTGTTTTTGCTTTGTGTTTCGGTAGTGCTGACTTGTTTTGAGGTCTGTTGGTGCAAATCTAAAGATAGGTCACATCGGTGTGAACACCAAGGTCTTTACATACCAAGTACATGTGATATTGTTTGTACAATGACCTGCTAAACTACTAAAATATTTCCTAGGAAGATCATAAGTAGTAGCCTTTTAAAAGCACAGTTACAATAACTAACTGCATTTAAGTTTCACAAAAGCATGAAGGTGTAATTCTGTACTGTCTGTTGTAGTCATGTTTGAAGCTTTGAGTCAGTCTGACATGTTTTCATGTGAAATGAGCCTTTTTAAACTGCTGATCTGCTCTCATTGCTTTGGCTTCATGTTTGGAGCTTCCTTCAGCAGCCTCCATATCCCCATCCACAAGATTCCAGACCCCTTCAGTCCCCATCTAGTGGAAAACTACTGCAATGGCCGCGTTATGTCAGTAAACAATCTGGTTGCGAAATGGCGGAGATCTGCAGACAGCCTTCTCTGCCTCCCTTCCCCCCTCTCCTTTATGTCTTCAGTGTGTATGTTCCACTTTTTACCACTAGGGGGGAGGCAAGAGGCAGGTGTTTTCTTCCAACTGACTTTCCTATTTGTGAAAAGAGGAACCTGAAAGGTTCGTCCTCTGCTCAAGTGCACAGTGCTCCTTGTTGCAGATCATGCACCACACAGGACTGTCCCAGACTAGATGGTCTTTGGGAAGCCCCCTCATCCACTTGGTGCTTGCAGTTGTTGGCCAAACCTTTTTACTGTTTGACAATGTGCTTCTTTATATGTGACTTCGAGACTCAAAAGCAGATGTTGGAGGAATGATTTGGGAAGTCTTTCCTGACAGTTTATTTAGCGCTGTGTTGGTCACAGACAGGTCTCAGTGGCTGGTAAAACTAAGGAGCTCTCGAGGAATAACTGGCTGTATCAGTTTGTCAAAGTGAAGCTTTCAGGGGATCTATCTCTTTTAGGTCTTACAATTGGGAATATGTTTGTTGCCTCTTCTGTCTTGGGAAAACCCACATTCACTACCTGCTTTTTACTTCTCACTAAATGTGACCCCTGCCCACAGTCTGCGCATGTGTCTGTGTACTGGTCTTTATTCTACCTCAAATCTGCCAAGCGTTAGACTGAACTGAAAGTAGAAAAAAATGTTTGTCATCATTGCTCATTATGATGCTCTTCTAGGCTTAACTGCTCTAGGTCTGCTTGCCTTTGACAGTTCAGTTTAAAAGTTGCCACTGAAGGGTTTCTAATAAAGAGAGGGGTTTTAGGTGACAAATTCACACCCTGAGAAAAGCAAAAATGGATTCATGGTTTGTCTCAGGCCTCATCTTTGCTTTGTGCTTTTCCTATCAGAAGATGCATGCTATGCTCAGTAGCAGACACCTTTTCATGGTTTTGCCTTTTCATGAGATCTAAAGTCGATCAACAATTGGTTGAGAGTTCTTTTGAAGATTTTGTTTCTACTACTCTTAGTGGTTTAGATAAATAAGGATTAAAGTGCAAGGGAATGCTCCTGTTTTCTCTAAATAACATTACTAAAACATCACAAATACGAATGGTTTTTACAGTGTATTCAGTGCATTAATGGAAGATACCTTTTTTGTCAGATATTCCTCATTGGTGTTGCATTTAAGAAAAAGCAGCAAAACCTGTTGTGTGTGACTAGTATTTTCTTTTTATTTGTAGAAGTGATGGTATTATTGGAATCAAAATTTAAGAAACAGTTTTAGTCAGTGAATAGGGTAATTCTTTCAGTGATGATATTGTGAAGTCTGTTCTTTTAGTTGCTGGACTGGTCAGACAAAATCATTTTGGAAGTATTGCCTTGGGAAGGGTTCCAGGCTGGGCAATTAATTTAATGCATTATCCACAAATGAGTAAATAATTCAGATGAATCCAGGACAAGCTCTAAATGTGAGTTTCCTTTGTTGTGTTTCCTTTTTATCAGCCCGCTGGTCTAGCTGTGGATAAGGCTGGATCCACAAAGGATGAGGGACTCGATCCAGCAAGAAACGGAGAGGAGAAGCCAGGTAACAATTTAGATGAGCTTGAGTGGGCTTTTGCTTATTTATAGAAGTGGTTGATTATGAAAATAACATCATGTCTTTGGTTTTATTGCACAGATGGAGACAAGGAGGTAGCAGCCCGACTGGCCTCTTCCCCTGCAGCAGAGGCAATGCTCAACGGCACAGAAAGTGACAATACGAGGCACAAGAACTTAACAACAGGCAACAATAAGACTGGATTATTGATTAATGAAAATGGCACATCAGATATGGAGCCACCACATGGTTCTGTTACTGGAAGCAATGGATTAACTCTTGAAAAGCAGCAGCAGGAAGCCAGTCTGGCTGCAACGGCAGATTTGGGTGTTTCCCCTCATAGGACTAACAGGATGCCTTTGGGCTTGGGACACACGGTGAAATCTCTCCCTGCTTTGGAATCAGTGGATGTGCAGATTCAGAGTTCAGGTGCTTTTAGGACTGCCACCTGTACAGGGACTACGTCGGGACAGGGGACATCAGACACTAAAAATGGCACAGCTTCTTGTCCTGCTCCAGCACCTGTTACCATACACAGAGCACGCAAGACCATGTCCAGACCTGCTGTCAGTCCGGCACAAAAGGTAAACCATGGCCAGGAGCCAAGGATTGTCATTCCGCTCTGTCTTCATCTTGTACATGTTTCCTAATGTGTCTAACTCTTAATACAGTGGTATGATGTAGCATTAAAGCTTCCCCTCTTAACCAGAGGCCCTGTTCTGGTTTAGAGGGGGAAGTTTGGTCTATTCACATGAGACCTTATCTTAACACTGTGTGTACTACTTACTGCAGCAAGACAATTCAGAAAACTACCGAGAGAAACTTTGGTAAGGTCTAAAGAACTCTTCTAGGTTAAGAAATGATGCAGAGTTGATTAGTCTATATTTTCAGTCATGGTAATGCCAAACAAAACTTGAAAAGAAGACATCTTAACTTCTTTTTTTTGGTTTTTGAAGGGCAGTTTCTGCAGAGCTGGTTCATTACCACAAATGTTTCAAAAATGCATTTGCTTTTCCTGCTGTGGCTTGTTGGAAGGTGATTAGTTTATTTATGCAACTATTCTAATTATTACATAGAAAGTGAAAGATGGCCTGATGGATGGACCAGCTCATTCTTTAAAAGATCATTTTGATTTGCCATTGCAAGTAATTGAAACTAGAAATTTATATTATTATTATTTTTTTAGCTAGCTAGCATCAAAAAAAGAGAAGCTTTTACATCTTCATCATTCAATATTAATACTAAGGAATCAGTGAGGTTGAAACCACTTCTTCTTACTGTCATATTTTATTATAATAATAACATACAATAATAATAACAGTCCTCTCAAGACACTTTGTCTGCAAATATTTGGCATTATAATAATTATAATAATACTGTAATTGTTTTCTGGTGCATATTGCCCCCAAAATAATGAAATTGGTTCATGGAGTAAACGTTGTTTCATGTTATCAAGTAAAATATGTTGGAAACAACTATTAAAACACAAATGTATATTTGTTTCTTTATTGGGAAATGATTAATTGGAAAATGATTTTGTAAGACAGTAATGAAGCTTGTTGATCATCTGTCAATTGTCTTTATGATATAAAATGTTGGCATTAATGTTGTCAGAGGACCCAGTTTACTCTAAAAGTGTTAGCTAATGTCCTCTGGAAGCGGGACAAAATAATGTATGTAAAACCAGGATAAAACATTTTAAACAAAATCACACCTTTTCTTAATAACGTTTACATTTTATCAGAAAATGGATTTAAAAAAAAGAAAACTTTTAGCCCTGATACAAACAGATCTTCACCTACTACAACCTGGAACTGTTTAAATAAAACAATAATCTTATGGTAGGGCTGGGCCAAAAGGGTGAAATATTATTATTATACTCATTTTTTATAACACTTTTCAAATTTTTATCAAATTTTTTTCTGTTTAAAAAATTCTGCAGAACATGAAAGAATTCATCAAGTAAGTTTTGTTTTTGATTCTTACTATAAAAGTGATAACAAAAGATGACTGGTAATATTGGAATAAATAACGTACAATCTTAACTTTTATAATATATTTATTCTGAAATTAAAAGTAGTATCGTACCTAGGTTTGACTTTGTTCAGCATGTGCAAAACCTAGGCTTTTCAACTGTAAATGGGCGAGATATTTTTAGAGATTTGAAATGCTACTACAACTGTATCGTGCCCTCTTGTAGGGGCGTGTTACAGAAGTACAGTAGTTGTGGAAGCAGAGGAGAGGCCTTGCCATAATTGCATAGCTTAAAATGAAGGCTTTTTTTTTTAAACAACTCCTAGCCCTACCTGTTAGACTTAAAAACGGATTTATCGCCCAGCCCTACCTGTTAGACCTTTGGGGATTTTCTGAAAAGCTTGAAGTTACTGCTTATTTCTCATTTTATTTCTTATTCTGAAGAAACCAGACATTTTTAGATAGGTTAAAAAATAAAGTGATAGGTTGTTTGTTTTGAAAATGTTCATGTGTGTCCCTCCAGGTTTGAGAGGTAAAAGCATTTGTATGTTGTACAGTGGTTTATGGTTATCTACACAGCCTCTGGTTCTTCTCGTCTACAGCTTCTTAACAGGGAATTGAGAGAAGCAAAGAGTGCCAAAATGGAGACCCATGCCGAGCCGGATGTGCAGAAATCCGCGAAGGATTCATCTGCTCAGTACCATCTACCTCAGAAGCCAACAGACTCACCAGCTTCAGAACAAACTGCTTCATCAGCCTCACCAGCACCTGCAGCAATTCCAACACAGTCTGCCACTCCTGCAGCTTCTTCAGCTGTTACCAAGCTCCAACTAGGTTAGACAAATTCCAGTGATATAAAAAAAAACTGGTTTTGTATCTTGGGATTTAGAGGAAAAATAGTCTGTTCATTTCAACTAAGTCTAATTTTCAGTGACAGTCTTGCTGTAACTCCGTTTGTTTCTCTTCTTCTGCAGGGTCGTACTCAGTTGGCTTCTCGTCCCGGAAAAAAAAGAGGAGGATGGGAACATACAGCCTGGTTCCCAAGAAGAAAACCAAAGTGCTAAAGCAGAGGACTGTGCTGGAAATGTTTAAGGAACTACAGCGGTCTGAGAAGAGCCCACAGGTTTTTACTCTTTGCATTATTCAAGTTGACTTCTAGTCATTTATTAAACCGTAAGCAACTGATCTCTGTCAAAATTACATGGAAAAAAAACGTTTTTGCTTTTCCCATTTTGCTTCATCACACCTTGAAATAGTTTAGATTAACTGCCTCTTTGGCTCATCTAATAAGTTTTTTTTTCTGATTTTTAAGTAAATGTTTCCCTCATAAGTCATGCATTGCAAGTTGATGGGAGTGTTGCTGTGGTTTGCTTCGCTTGAATGCGCATTTTTGAAACTTGCTACTACTCTCCAGTGTGATGAACATCCTACCTTGCTCCTAAGTCTTCCGGGATATAAAACACCAAATGATGGTGTTAAAGTCTCATTTTCAAGAAATCAGCAAATGAGAGCACTTAATTTGGGTATTTTTCAAGCTCATCCTTGCAACTGTGTAGTCATATTTATGGACAGTTTTCTATCTAGTCCGTCACTTTATCATTTATCTTTTTGGCCTGAATTTCTATTTTGAGAAAAAAAAAAAAAATCAAAGTTTAACAATGCTCAACAACACTACCGATAGTGTACCTGAGTGCATTCATGCATGGGAAAATAACACAAATTTCTTAAAATGTAATAGAACTCAATAATTTAGAGATAACTACAACAGTTTCATGCAATATCTACTGTCTTGACCCAAATATAAGGCAGTGTTTGTTTTTGTTTTTACCCTAGAATATTTAGGAAAAAGTTGGGTAATCCTATATTTGTGGTCTAGATTTTGAAACATACTGTTTTATCCACAATAACTAGTGGTGCAGTGCCAACAGCCAGTGCCAAGAGGATTCGAGAGTTTCAGAAAGACAGTGACGTCCGAAGCAAGATGGCTCAAAAGTAGGACGTGAGAGGAAACTAGTTTGATGTTAACTTTAAGATGATACTCTTGTTCTTTTATATGACACGGGGTGATTTAATCCGCTTGGGCAGAATTAGAAATTCAAATGTTATTAAAATATGTGAGATTAGACTGTCAATGAGGTCTGGTGAAGGACACACACACTTACATTAATGCATCTGATGAAAATATCTGCTGCAAGATCAAAATGCATATATAGATCCCATGGATACCAGTTTTACCAAGTTATGGTACTAGCCATTAAAATATATACAGACAAAAAAAAGAACCCAAAAGTTTAAGATGGTAGTGATAAGCACTGGAGTCATCATATAACTGCGAAGCATTGAAAATGTATGTTAGACAGTGCAATATGTGGTGATGATGACCCTCAAAGCAATAGCAGATGAATGTTTGAAAATGATGGACAGTCTTTGTGCTGTGGGACAAGTCTCTCCAATGCTAGATCTATGATCTAGGAAACCATCAGGGGGTCACATTCCTCACAGCTGAGGCCAACTATTTGTTCAACATCGTTAAAAAACGATCCACAATCCCTCAAATTAATGACTCATCATCAGTACAAGTCTCTGAATTAGACAGTCATTTGTATCAGGGTGTGACATGGAAAGAACTAAACTATGCAGCACAATGACCTGTGAGGACTGAAATCAATGCACTTGCAGCCCCACATGTTTTTTTTTTTTTTTTCTATCATGGTCATCATCGTTTTTAAATCATCATCATCTTCATCATTTTATTATTTAGCATATATAATATTGTTTTTCTTTTCATTTTACAATTGAAATAGTAGTTATATAGTCTACTACCCCTATATTTGCTACTATATATATTTTTATTACTGCTATAGTAAGAGTAGGCTATAAATCTTTATTTTTTAACTTGCCTGGCCTCAGTGACTGTGATCAGAATATTTGGTTGGGTCTCTTTCATATTGATGAACCTTCTCTAAAGCCACTCCAGCAGTGTGATTTTTAGCTATATAATTTCTTTTATACCATAATATTTCTGAACGTGTGTATGTCACTGTCACATTGAGTGTATTATCATACATATGTGCAAAATGGGCGAGAATGGTATTTAAAAAAAAAAAAAAAAGTGAGGTTGACAAGGGCAGTCACTGCTCAGGCTGAAAATCAGCAAATTCCAGTCCTTGGCTGGTTGATCTGTGCCTCTCTACTTTTTTTTTTTTTTTTTTTTTTAATTTTTTGGTAAGGTGTATATATTTCACCAGCTGAACCATATTCAACTGCTGTGTTTTCTCTTAGGCTTTGAAGAGAAGTTGCTATCTTTTTATCCCTGTTATTTTATGGAAAAGTATACCTGTGGAAATGGAAAAGTAAGTTTAAAAAAAAAAATCTTCTCTTTCAGACAAAAGAGGTGGCAGTCATAAATGGTGAGAAGGTAGGAAATGCGTCTGAGGAGGAGGAGTCAGAAGATGTCGAATCAGAGGAGGAGGAGCGACAACATCAACCAGAAGGACCTGTCCCTACTGTCCAAAAAACCTCTGAACAAGCTGATCAGGTGGGTTTGTCTTTACATTGGCCTGACTTTGTATGAACTAATCTGGATTTCCTACAAAGTGTAAAGCTTTAGGATCTCTTAAGCAGATTTTGTTTTTATGTTCTTGTTCTGTGCAAAAAAAAGAAAATTTTGAGCATGTTCTCAATAGGAAGAAAACCCACCAAATATTCTGGGCAAATGTTTTGAAGATTCTTGTCAAGAATTTTCTGTGCAACTCTAAAAGTTTGTCCTTTATGTGATGTGGGAAATGCTGCTGATGGATTCTGTTTACCTTTTTTGATGGAGGTGAAAGATGAGCAAGAGTCTGAAGAGTCTGGAGAAGAAGAGGGTGAGGAGGAGGGCACAGAATCTGACTTGGTAAGACCCTCTACCAGGTGATGCCAGATATTGTAAACATTCAGAGCTGAGCCCAGTGTGTAACACAGCAGTACTACCTGTTTGGGACTTGGGGAATGCTGTCACCTAAGAAAAATAAACTTTAAATAACAATCTACCGCAACTTTTGTGGTTACTAATGTGTAAAATAAAGCCTCGGTAACAATGACCCGTACCAACAGCTGCATACACTCTACGAATGCAGCTTTATAAGAATCCATCGTTCATAGCTCGTTCCAAAGTTCATGGCCAGGTCAATAACCATGTCCAAGATTTTCTATGAGCACAAAAAGCACATCTGAGGGCCAACAGACATGTTCCTGTAAGTGGCGCAAGAACACATTAAATTGTTCTGTGGGGCCCTCACAGCATTCGTATGAATGCCCTTCAAACGGAGATGCGTAAGGCGGAAGACGCATCCCTGTGCGTACTTCCAGAAGTACATCATAAGGCAGAAGTCATCCATGCACTGCTCGGCCACAGCCGAACAAAAGCAGCTGCTACAACTACTAGATTTTCTTCTTCTTCCTGCAGCTGCAGCTATAGAATGTGCAGCTGTGGTCTTCTCGCCATTAGTGCCATCTAGAAATTTACAAACATTTCCTTGAATATTCCAGCATATGAAACGACCAAGACACAGATGTTTGGAGATATTGGACCGCTGCGACATATACAGCCAGACAAAATGTGAGCCCCCCTCCATGAATGTCTACAAACTCCAGATTTCGTACAAACTGGGAGATTCGTACGAACCATCATTTGTAAGAACCTTTTGTGACTGAGATTTAAGATTTAAAGATTTCTGTAGCCTATTACAGTATTTACCAACTATAAAGTTCTCCAAAGATTCATATACTTTTTTCAGTCAGGAAAGTCTAAACACAGCCAAAATAACAAGAGCAAGTTGTTAGCTCTAATACTAATTCGGCAAGCTTAAATGAATTTCATTTTAGTTGGCTGTATGTGTTATCTCCACTTGTTTTTGAACTTTATATTTACAAATCAGAACCTGTTTCTTTCTTAAAGTGGAATAGATTAATGCATCACTATGGATGATGGATTACAGCCCACCCTTCCTTCTTCACATTGGAGCCAATTATCATTTGAAAGGCTTCCTCAAACAAATTATTGTCTCAGGCCTTCACATGACTAGAAACAGCCCCGCCTGTCAGAACCACAGATGACTGATTCGTAATCCGTATGAAAAGTGAGAAGAAAAAAAAAAACAATTAAGTGGTCTATTGCTGTTACTGTGGACTCAGTAACAACTGAGAAATTATTGCCATCAAGGGGACACAATTCATTACTGAAACAGTAGTAGCCATCTCTGTGGACATAGACAAAACTGAACAGGCATTCCCCTCGGCAGTCAGCACATTTAAACAATATTGTTTAGCATTACTTACAACCAGAAAAGGCTGTCAGCATTAAAGTCACAGTGCAAAAAGTATGAAAAGCACAATGCTAAAGGACTTTTTAAGGAACATGTAGATGGCATTGTTCCTCCAGTGTTTGAAATTACATGTGGAGCTACACACATTCAGGGCTGAAGCTGTGTCAAAATCCCTGGTGACACCTCTGCCTCTCACCATCTTTAGTGTACCTAACTTCATCAGCGTATTAGATCTCATCTCATCTCACCTTCATTGACTGAGGAAAGAGCAGAAGAGAGTGAAGTTAAATGTTTTGTTGTTGTTTGTTATACTCTCTTTCCATTACTGGGATAATCTCTGACTGAAGTCCATCTGCCCACCTCAGAGCACCGAATCAAGTGTGAAGAAGAAGTTGAAAAAGAAAACAAAAGCAGACAGTGCGTGGCTCAGGCCTTCCAGGAAGAGAAAAAGGAAAATGAAGACCAAAGGTGATCTTTTTTAAAACATTTTTTATTATTCTTTTTTTTCTTTGTGATGCAGATTTGCATCTCTTCAGTACATATCTCATTTTGTGTGTGTTAGTATTTAGGAATACAAACTTTTGCTACACCATGAAAAATCTGAGGCTCAATAGTTCTGACATTAGTTTTAATGAAAAAATGGCATAGTTTAATATGCAAATAGTTGTTATAACAAAATAAACAGCTCTGATCAGAATTTCCAGCACCTGTCAAATTTAAGGGCAGAAATTTATATATTCTCTAAAGTATGTGCAAATGAACCAGTTTTGTGTAAACATTGTTTTCACAGTAAATCCATTTTTTTTTTTTAGCAACAACAAAAAACTTTTATGATAAAGCGATTGACTCCAGCTACCCTTAGTGTAATCAATGGTGTTCCTCAGGGATCAAACCTCGAACCACTCACACTCATTTTACATATGTTTCTGAATCTAAGTTGAATGCGAACTTCCATTTTTATGCTCATAAGAGGGTGATTCACAGGTCATTCAAGAGTCCACACTTCTCACTGATGCTGACATTATTCTTCATCTTTAATGCTTATGGAACAGTGAAAACTAAAACAAGAAACTTTCAAACTCAGTGTTCAAACATTAAGAAAATAACGCGCCCTTGTTTTCCTTATAAAAAAGGGCTATAATAACACATATTAAGGTGATTCAAAGAATTATTACCATTTTTATTATTTTAATTACTACTACAGTAGTGGTATGAGCATAGGCGGTCTGTCTCTGCTCACTAGTATACTGTCTATTTCACACTTGCTCACAGGTTCTAATGATGTGATATTGTGACTTACAACACGAACCTTTTCATGACTATAAATGTGAGCAAGTATGATAAAAAAAAATTAAAGCTGCAAGCAGCACTGATTGGACCCTCGCCCGTGCAACTAAAGCTCCAGGTTACACACCTTCCCACACAATTCTGTAAAGTCACGTACACCTGTATTGCATTAAGTAGGATGCAAACGTCATGACAGCCATGCCTCGGGAAAAATATGTTGGAGCAGCAAATCTTATAAGTTAGCAATGCTGTCACAAATGTATGCTCACTGTTATTTTTGTTTCTGATCATTCTGAGAGGTAGGCCACATCCAAACTTTAAGGTAGCTTAAAGCTAGAGGCTGTGACAGTTTTTACTGTCAGTCATTTTCAGTGTCTTAGCTACTGGTTGACCAAGTTTGAGGTGTATTGGCTCATCCCACTTGGAGCAGGGATGCATAATGGAAAACATGACATTTCCTGTTGCCAACTGTAGATGTGTTCAGTCTCAGACTATAATCATAAACATCTGGTTTGCACCAGAATAAACAATGTATGGCTGAGTTACAGCCCATTTGTCTTTTATGGAAAGCTTTTAAAATGACACCAAACCGCATCACTACTCTCATGCCCTCTGGTAAAAAGTCGAAAGCTTCACAATTTAGCATTGGCCATTTGTCTAGATTGTACAAAAAAGCTTTGAGTCAATCTGATCAAATCTCTGGGAGGAGTTTATTAAATAACCAAAATACAGGAAATAACCAAAATACAAGAAAAAATGACATATTCAGTAATGTCAAAGTGACAGACTTCCTAGGTAAGTTAGAGCATGGCTCTAAGGGATTTTTTTTTCTGGTGTTAGTCTCATACATCAGTTCTACAAATTTCATTGATTTGGGTGCTCTAATTATGATTACAGATTAGAAATTAAATGTTTTAAAATAAACACTTATTATAATAAGGTATATGCAGTAAGATTATGTGGAAAGCAAAAAGGAAACAGATGTGCTTATTGACTTCCGGTATTGTCATAGCTACATGTCGTCAGATGGAACGCTGCTCTGCATCTATATATAGCTATGCTTTTTGTCAGCTTTAATAAGCGTTCAGTTCTGTGATTTAAATCATGTAGTTGAATACCAATCATTAAAACTCATACATTTCAAACAAAATTTCTACCCACCACGTCTATTCTAGGTTATAATAATGAGCCATATTGAGTACCCCAAATGCAAATATCACAGAATTACAATAATCCAGTAGTTTGTTTTTGTTTTTTTTTATAAAGAAAACAAGCAAATAAATAAAATTAAAACTCAAGTAGTGGAGTGAACCACTCAGCTAAACTGCATCTCCTCTTCTGTGCCTATTGAAACCTATTTTATATCTTTATGCTACCTGCTTCCAAGTTACAGCAAATGCTTCAAGATGTAACGTTTGGGGGAGATTAAGATGGGGACAGATGGATAATTCTGTCCTGATGAGGGTCTGTGACACAACAAAACCCTGACAGTTTTTATTTAGTTGTCACTCCAACCAAAGATATCCAACAAGCACAGATTTTCCACCTCTTGCTTGTTTCAAATACTTTACATTAAATTAAATGCAATACATTGATTATAATTTACCATGAGAAAAATGAAAGCACTGATACAGAATTGCACAAAAAGCTCTTCTTACCCTTCTCAGACTGAAATATTGGAATATTCCTGTCTATAATGCTACTCTTCATTTCCGTACAACTTACATTAACATCTTTTCAAAAGGTACACATATGTCCCCAGTGTCTGCAGTGAATTGGAATTGGCTACAGAAAGAAAAAAAAAAAGATGCTTGTGAAAGAGAGACTTAGATCACACATATTTTCTGGTTAAAGGTTTGTAAACAAAAGGACATAAGACACCATTGTTTGGGTCTTTTTCATCAAAGTTTGAACAAGGGAATTATAAATTATGAACTACATGGTGGTTTATACAGAAATTGATTTATTTTTTTTTTTTTTTTTAAATCTGACACCTGTCTAAAAGCTCTTAAAGCCTCTTATCAAAATAACATAGCAATTCAGGAAACTACAATTTTTTGTTAGAGTTGTGAGGACAATTCCAGGCTATAGTACCAGGTAGAAAATCCTGTAAATACTGTTTTGGAAGATTTTTCACACAAGTCAGTGATAGAACTTAAGCTGCACTTGGAGCAGTCTGGAGTTGTGGTTTCATCTTGTTTTAAACCCCAAACACTGAACCAAGCAGGAGCTGATGGATGAAGACTAATAACACAAGTATTGACAAGTAGCTAACAAGGGGAATAGTAATGTTTCACAATGTAATGCAGTGTCTTCAGATCATCTGTGGACAGGGAAAAGCAGAGTAGAGTCCTTATAATGTTCAGGACTTTGATTTTGTTTGTGTATGATGACATAAGATATAATGAAAATACCACTCTAAACCATAGTGGAAATTCCATAATGATGTGGAGCTGCTGGAATCATTGACATGTTTTTGAGAGAAAAGTACCCTATTTTTCGGACTATAAGTCGCACGTTTTTCTTGGTTTGGCTGGTCCTGCGACTTATACTCAGATGCGACGTATATATTAAAATATATAATTTCACATGTTCGTTATTTTCACACTGACAGCCGCTCTAGGCGTGTGTGCCAGTATCTGCTACTCTGACTACTCCTGTACCATTAAAAATTTAAAATTAAAACATCAACTTATCAAGGCAACTGAGAACACAAATGTTCCCAAAAAGAAAGTCATATTCTGCAGATTACAAGCCGCAAGTAGTGAAATATGCAGCCGAAAATGGTAATCGAGCAGCAGGAAGAAAGTTTGGTGTTAGTGAGAAACTTATGAGGGACTGGCGAAAAACGGAGGATACTCTAACTGCAATGAAGAAAATTTTAAAAAAGTTAATAGCGGGCTAAAAGCTAAATGACCACAGCTAGAGGTAAAATTTCACAAATGGGTGTTTGAACAACGTGCTGCCGGGAGAGGCTTGTCGACGGGGCAGTTACGTCTCTGCGCCCAGGTAGTTGCCATGGTGATGAATATCAATGACTGCGGGAGGACCTTCTTGATGTTACCGCTTCATGCAATACAACGGCCTCTCTATCAGAGCACAGACAACGATGTCCTCGGCAGACTTCCAAGCCACGGTCGATCTAAATGAGATCTGAAACTTTATCACCTTTGTTTGACGCAAGGACACCTCAAAATTCCTTGATACAAACTCAGTCAGTTCTGATAATTTGGTTACACACAAGTCGTAATTTGCTGGGTTGTCAAGTTCT
This sequence comes from Zenarchopterus dispar, assembly GCA_028564865.1. Taxonomy (NCBI): domain Eukaryota; kingdom Metazoa; phylum Chordata; class Actinopteri; order Beloniformes; family Zenarchopteridae; genus Zenarchopterus; species Zenarchopterus dispar. The sequence continues at coordinate 20,528 of JAOWBL010032550.1, forward strand.
TACATTGTTACATGTCACCGTGCTTCCTGATTATTCACACATGAACAATTATTTGCTATAAACTTTATTTTCTGTTTTCCTTTTGTATGCGACTTTTCAAAAAAAGAAGTAATTTATTAACTTTTTCCTATGATGCTCAGAAATGGAGGCTGCTGTTCAGCCTCAAGCATCTTCCCACCCCCATCCGTGTGATGACAAGGAGTACACGGACATTGTCCCATCTGAGTCCGTCAACCTCAGCAAGTCTTCACATGACAAAGGTGAGCTTAGAAGAACTCAAGACACTTATTAAATCTGCTCTTAATTATCAATTGGAGTTTCCGCACATTGTAACAGATGTGTCAGAGCAGCAGAGCCTCTGATTTCTCTTTTCTACACGACACTTACTGGAAGATGTTTCTGGTCACTGATGAAGAAGAATAACCATGTAACCTGTGCCAAAGGAATTACAGTCTGTCGACATGAATATGACATTCATCCACTCAAATGAGAATTCAGCTTCTCTTATTGTCATCACACTGTTAAGTCCACAACTGGGAGTTAGGACTAACCCTCTCTAACTGCTATTCTTCTTAACCTGTTAATGTTATAAATCTATTTTGTGTATGCTGAGAGGATATTTTTATAGTTTCGTTTATTTTGTAGATACCGAATGGTGCTATTGTTGTATATAATTGAATCGGTGAATTCAAGAAGGCCTCAAGTCCAAAGTAAAGTCTCTGGACTTGGGCCCTTCTTGAATTCACCGATTCAATTGCTACCAACATTGCACCATACAGTGGCATCTATTGTAATTTCACCTCTCTCCCAAGGCATGATGACAATGAGTCTATTCTATTCTATTCTATTCTATCTTCTGAGGATTGTTTTTTGATTTACAGTGTTGTCATATCATTATCAGATAGCACAAACTATACTGTCAGGTGCGGCAAGGTCCCACTCCAACATTGGCCTAAGTGCATATTGAGAAATGTGATCACGAGAGGCCAACACTCAGCACATCTTCACATTTGGCATTTTATTGTTAACCCAAATGTGCCCTAAGTAATCGGATTTGAACTTCCAGCTCTATATTAAGTTACGTTTAGCAGACGCTTTTGTCCAAAGCAACTTGCAACAGGGGACTGCAGTCAGGATGCTGTAACGTAGTAGATCACAAAGGAGATGCAGATAAAACTGTATTTAAATAAGTGCAGCCAAGTGCCACTAAGACAACATTCAAGCGCTCGGGAAGTTAAAGCAGAGCGCAGTTCATGACAGATGTTCTTGGAAGAGGACACCTTCTTGAACGTAGAGAAGGATGACTCTGCTGTTGTGGCTACTGGTAACTTGTTCCACCATTGAACAATGATGTCAGACAACAGTCTTGACTGAGATCTCCTTGTGTGAAGAGAGGACAAGCCTGTCCGTGTTCTTGTGAAGAGAGCAGTGTTTATGAAGGCATGAACGAGTTCATGTAAGCAGATGTGGACCCGAGGTCACCTTGTAGGGAAGTGGCAGAGACTTGAGTTTTATTCAAGCTGTATATTCAAATCATCATACATGCCATTTCTCCTTTCAAAGACCAAATGTACCTTTGTTTGTTTTTTTTAAACACTAGAGGCAGCAACTGGAAATAATTGGGTGTAACTCATACCAAAACAAACAAAAAACAAAGAAGAAGCAGCTGGGGAAAAAACAAGGCAAAAGAGTTGGTGCAAACTTTTTTTCCTTTTAAACCCCAAGCTTCATTCATCAAAGGTTGTATACACTACTAGGAATGACCCACCACAAACAAAATTGAATAAACTCAAGTTTTTATTGTTTTCATTTGTGCATGAAAATCAAATGAGTCATTACCTAAGCTGACGATATTAGTTTATTGGGCAGTCTCTGAATCCATCCCAGCATGCTTTTGTGTTCAGAGAATAGAGTGGACACAAGTGTCCCAGACCACTTTTATAATGTATCTTGAGTGATTGGGTCTGGCACCATCCTCCAGTGTGTTCAAACTTTACATTAGCAACAGCCACTTGTGATCAGGCATCCAAGAGCACATTTTAATCCAAAGTCAGAGCAGGGTTTTAGGTCCATTGGTAGGTCCCTGGTCCTTTTTCAGATCAACACTTGGAGAACATATGGGTTATATTTGTTTAAAGGCTAAATGTTAAATTTTCTCCAATTTAAAAAAAAAAAAAAAAAAAAGTTTCTGTAAAAGTATCCTTTTTTGTTGTTCTTAGACACTCCAGCGTCAGTGGTTGAGGAGGCTCAGGAGCTTCCTCTCTGCAGCTGCCGCATGGAGACGCCCAAGAGCCGAGAGATTCTCATCCTGGCAGACAGGAAGTGCATGGCAACAGAGAGCATCGATGGACAGTTAACCCGCTGCCAAAGTGCCGTAGTGAAACATGAAATGATGCGTCCTTCTAACTCTGTTCAGCTGCTGGTTCTGTGCGAGGACCACCGTAACGGCATGGTGAAACACCAGTGCTGTCCCGGCTGTGGCTTCTTCTGCAGAGCAGTGAGTACACAGTCACTCAGTTTACACCATATACTATTCAACATCTGATCACAGTATGTATATGATTTGCATACATGAAATTCTGATAGTCTAACAGTGAAATATTTTTACATATTCTTTTGTTCAAGTGTCGACAAATATTCCTATCGGACACAGTTGTAACCGTTTTCGGTTTCAGGAGCTGCCTTTCGGTCAACAGCATCCAGAATTCAAATACATTGGTTTTTGTTTTTTTTTTTAATTTATTTTTTTTTATTTTAAAGGAACTAAGCTCAATTTCATCCCTGAGTATTTTGCATTTGCACTGAGCTCAAAAGATGCAGGTTAGATTAGGCAAATTAAGCCTAATGGAGTGTGTCTCGAAGCGTTAGCAAGTCTGAGCTGGTAGGTGCTTGTACAGTCAAGGCAGGACATTCAGTTGTAATAATGCAAAATCTATTGAAGTTATTAACCTCTACAGGGTTTGAACATTTGGTTTTTTGGATTGTAATTATTGAAAAAAAAAATAAAAAGAAAAACTGGAGACTAATACTTTATTGCTCAGATTCTGGCCTTTCACCTCCCCCGTACATTGGCAATTAGAATCTGTTAATGTTACAAATTTCAACAGATTTTGGATGTTTTTATTTGCACTGTTGAGTATGGTTGGTATAGGGAAAAATATCAAGGTAGAAAGTTGTATTAATGATTTCACTACTTTCTCTTCTTCTTTCTCCTCTTACCCACTCTGCACAATCTAAACAGAATTTATGAGCCATTAAGGATATTAAAACTGACATAACTCAGGCTTTTTAGTGCTACAAGCCCCAACCCAGGGGTCCTTGAGATTCTCAAAAGTCCTGCTATCCTACCAAAGTCATTTCTTGGTTTGAAATTTCTCTTCTGGTACTCTGTTTAGCCGCTGGCGTTGTGACTAATGGGCCAAATAAAAGAACCCTCTAAAAGACCCAGATTCCTGTGGTTGATGTGCTTTCATTATGTATGAGACAATGAATCAACAAAATGATACAAATAAAGTCTCAGTTTTATTCTAAGGAATATTTGCTTACTTTTAGGGAGCATCTGCTTTACATCTGCAGTTGGAGATAAAATTCCAAATTTCAAAACGGTAACATACTTGGCTGTAACATAGGTTATGGGCCATTATCTATGCAAATAAGTGTAGGTCCTCTGAATGTTTTTTTTTTTTTTGTCACGCTCCAGTCAAAGTATGCAAATCTACTCCACAGAAGTCTCAATGTCACCCTCAAACTATGAAAACTGAGCACAAAAACACCGTACACAGCATTTTTGTAATAGTTGGGTCATAAATAGATAAAATAAGTAGTCATCTAAATTTATGTTAAAAAGTCAACATAACTCAACATGAAGTGAATGTTTCTTGGGATGCTTATACCTTAGATAGGTTGACAAAAACCGACGCAGTAAACACTAGTATCAATAAAATATAATGGGGAGTTTCTTCTCAGAAGTCTCAGCAACAAGTAAAACACAGACCAAGATTATTCTCTTTCTCTTCCTCTGATTTGGTCCTCTTTAGTGACTTTGGCACCTCTGCCATGATGAATGTGCCAAAAACAGCGAGCCAGCTTGCTTCGGGGTAACAGAGCCGACTAACAGATGTGTTGATGTTGATTTGATGCATTGCTGTAACACAATGCGGGTTCTTGTGAGAGTGATCCAGGCTGGACCATGAAGCTACACCATGGAGTTCCAGGACAAATGTCCACACTGTCTCAGTAGCACAGAGCTCACTGACTCTTAAGAGAAGTCATTGAAAGGTCAGAGAGATTTAAAAACTTTAACTTTGTGGTGTTACTTTAACTACGAGTGGTCATAAGAAGTTACAGTGTTCCAATCAGACTTGGGTACTTCTCCTTCCATGTTTCCCTTTATTGTCTATTTTAGTAAACTTCAGAAACATCCCAAGTGTTTGTTTTCCTGAGACATTTGTTTTTCTTTTGTTCAGGGGACGTTTATGGAGTGCCAACCAGATGTCAACATTTCTCATCGTTTCCATCGGGCTTGTGCCTCAGTGCTGAAAGGTCAAAGTTTCTGTCCTCACTGTGGAGAAGAGGTCAGCAAAGCCAAGGAGGTCACCATCGCCAAGGCAGACACTACCTCCACAGTTCCCCTCGCTGTCACACATGGCCCAGCCACACCTGGGGCTCTCGAGGGCCGAGCAGACACCACCACTGGCAGGTAAAATATCAACAGCACTGGTGTTTTTTTGTTTTTTTTAAATGAATGTATGAAACAACTAAATCCCTCTGATTTGTCCTCCAGCTCTTCTTGTTTGCCTGTGGGTGCCGAGGCCAGTGGTAGGGCCGACAGTTCCGTTGCCATTCGCTCTTCTCACGTACTCGACACCTCTGCTGTTCCTGGGTCATCCAGGAGTACCACTCTGCACACTGAAATGGGAACAACAGTCCCATCTACACTCCTTACAGGAACACCGAAAGAAACGCTGGAGAACATCCTGGTTGCTCTCGACACGGAAAAGTAGGCTGGACTGCTACAGGGCCTCCTTATTTATCTGAATGTCGTCATCATCATCTTGGAATAACTCTTGTTTTACTGTAATCTGATTAGGCCCAAAAAGCTGCGTTTTCATCCCAAACAACTCTATGTCTCTGCGAAGCAGGGAGAATTGAAGAAAGTTCTGCTTATGTTGGGTATGTAAAGTCCATTCGTCTCATTCATTAACACCTCAGCTTTCTCTACCTCCTATATTCGTAGATATACCCAGTTTGTTTGTTTTTTTGGAGTTAACATTTTTCTTTCCTGAACTTCTAGTGGACGGGATTGACCCAAACTTCAAGATGGAATCTCAAAACAAACGGACGCCACTGCATGCAGCAGCTGAGGGAGGACACAAAGATATCTGCCACATGCTTGTACAGGTGAGATTAAATGTCACATCTGACCTGGAGGTGCACCAGAGGAAATGACACGCAAGTTTAGACCTTAATTTAATAGCAGCTGTTTATATAAGCTTTCTGATGTGCACTGCTTCAGGCTGGCGCAAACTTAGACATGTGTGATGAAGATCAGCGGACTCCGCTGATGGAGGCCTGTGAGAACAACAACATGGAGGTTGTCCTGTATCTGCTGAGAGCTGGAGCCAGTGTCATGCACAAGGTAAAGCCCTACCATGTTTGTCCAGATAAGATAGGAAAGGCCAGAAAAATTTTTTATCTGTTACTTATATAAATCTTTTTTTAACAATCACAGGGACAGAGGACATAATTTTTATTTTCTTCACTGAATATCTCCACTGCATTTAGAAAAAAGCAAATGTCTGATAACAGCAGCACATCAAAAAAGGTTGCTAGAGAGGTGGGCTTGCCATTGTATTACATCATCCTTCCTTCAAATTACAGTTTTTAATCACTTGGAAATAGAGGACATAGCATGATGACTTACACTAAAGCCTTCAGTTGGAAGGTCTTGGTTCAGATCTTGGCTGAAGACTTTCTGTGTTAAGTTTCCATGTTCCCTTCATGTTTGCTTGAGGTTTCTCTGGGTTCTCCAGCTTTCTGCCATGGTCCAAACAGGTTGGCTAGGTTGACGGGTGATTCTAAATGAACAGTTGTTTGTCTCATTTGTCTCTGTATGTCCCTGTGATGGACAGCTGACCTGTCACGTTTCACCTGATGTCAACCAGGGCAGGCTTCTTGTGACCCTGAACAGGATGAAGCAGGGTGGATATTAATCCACATGTGGATGCTAATGGCTCTCGGCCGTAACAGGGTTCCAGCTGCTCAACAATCTGACATTTTCATCTCCTAAATCTCATTTTCAAAGTGATTTTAAATTCTCAAACAGAGACAGGACATCAAGCACTCTATATGAAGCCAAGCTGTTTATGTCACTCAGAATGACACCCAGTTATTGACTCCTGCCAGGCGTTGTCCTCCAGAACCAACAATAAATCTCCTGGGAACAGACATCACCTTGACCTAAAAGCCACTGTCTATTTTTCTCAAAAACAAAATGAAATGTGAACTCCTCTGACCTCAGGACAGGTGTTGACTTTCTTTCTCTGTGTGTTAGTGGTGTTTCTGCAGAGAGTTGATTTGTATTCTTATATGTATCTGGGTTTTAGTGACATTTAAAGATGCAGCAACAGATTATAAAGTCTGGCAATGGTTTTACACGTAGAAAAAGCCTGCATCATTTCCTCTTATTCCTTTAACCTGCGACTACATGAAGAGAACAATCCACCATTTGAAGATTTTATTTTTTTGTATTAACAAAGAATTTTGTCAATGGAATGATAATGTCTGTTAAACAGTGGTTCACACTAGTTATTTAGATTTGAAGTTTTCTTGCATTTGAGAAAGTCTGTAGCTTTTTAGGAGTAGAGTTTATTCTATGATCTTTGAGATTTCTGATTGTAAAGAACTTTATTTAAGATGTTAGAGTTGTTCTCAAAAGACTCAAACAAGATTTTGATTGCTGAAAAATACACTGCCTGTCCAAAATAAAGCCACACACTAATAATATGCTGGGCCGCGTTTAGCTTTGATTACATCACACATTCAGTGTGTCATTGTTCTGATAACCTGCAACGTCACATTTATTTCCATCCAGAGTTGGATTGATTTTTCATCAACATGTTATATTGATAACGGCAGTCTGTTTCACGAAGTCTTCACCCACACTTCCCAAACATGCATATTGTATGACAATAATTCTTAGATTAACACCTTTTCCAGGACCACGGGATGTGACTTCTGACATGGTTGTAAGAAATAAGACTGATGAAATGACTGGATCAGTTAGGATTAAATAACTTGTTGCCAGCTGAAACATCATTTTCCATGCAGTAATTATCCAATGAGACGCTCTTACCTGTCTGCTTGGTTAAATCCTGGCAATGACTGTTCTTTAGGACAAGTAGTATATTTGGGATGTTTAAACTTGTACAAATTGTAATGTGGTTCTCTGTTGCCCTCAGGATGCTGAAGGGTTCACGTGTCTCCACCTAGCGGCAAAATCCGGCCATTACACGATTGTCGAGCATCTTCTGTCCACAGGACTTATTGACATAAACGTTCAGGTTTGTTGGATTTTTTTTTTTTTTTTTCAGAACATAAAAGTCCCACAAAATAAAAATAAATAAATAAATAAAAATCTTTATAATTTGGGCAGTATGCCATTTATTTTATCCCATGGATAAAATAGAGAGGAAATAGAAGAGACATTGTCATGGCTGTGTGTGCCAACTGGAGATAAATCCATGACTCAATAAACTTAAAATAGCACAATGGAATAGGAGGATGAACTATCCCTTTTCAATCAAAAAATTAAATTAATCTCAGAGCATCCCCAAAACTCAGTCACATTATGATTTTACTTTATTAAAGTAAAAGTTTTTAAAGTTGTAATTAATGCGTTGCCACCATTGGCTTACCATTTTGATTTGCGTATGACATAAACAGGCTTGCAGCATCATGCTCTCTGTCAAAATCTTCACATTTAACTATTAGCAAGCCAGAAGATGTGTTGTCGTTGTTGTTTTTTAATCAAAATGGTAAACTAGTAATTCTGAAATTCCTAAAGTTGTGGTCACCTCAAGAAGCATAATAATATAGACTTGCTGGTTGCAATTTTTCTCTTTGTCACAAAGAACTATAATTAATATTACAAACATTTTTATAGCTTTCCTTTCATCTTCCTTGACTTTCACATTCAACTGTGCATTCACAATTAAGTACTGAAAGTTAAACATGCTAAAAGACCAAAATGTAAGAACAACTGCAACACCAGCAACATGTTAGTTTTTATGTGTGGCCACTGATATTATTTATTAAGTGCTGTGTGCATGATTTGAATCATCCTAGAAACTTACAAAGATGTGTGTAAAAGTGATCAACCAGCAAAAATGAACATTGTGTAATAGATTGGTTATATTTAGAAGTGCAGATGTTTTTATTTTGAGTTACTTGAGTGTTTAAAGGCACAGAAAAGAGGTTATGTTAGGTCTGTTAACAAAAATGTTTTATAAAATGTTGATAGATGGAACAATGTCCAATGTATTGCATCTCATCTATAGTTTTAGCGTTAAAATTAAAACATGATTTTTATATATATAAATAGATGTGTGTATATATTTGTGTGTGTGTGTATATATATATATATATATATATATATATATATATATATATA
>JAOWBL010032570.1:0-29194 GCA_028564865.1 Zenarchopterus dispar
TCTGGGTCTTCCTCATCGGCTGGAAGTGTCTGGGTCTTCCTCACCAGCTGGAAGTGTCCTGGTCTTCCTCACTGGCTAGAAGTGTCCTGGTCTTCCTCACTGGCTGGAAGTGTCCTGGTCTTCTTCATCAGATGGAAGTGTCCGGGTCATCTTCACCAGCTGGAAGTATCCGGGTGTTCCACCAGCTGCTTTTTCATTTGTGAGCAGGTTTTAACTATGGCTGCTGCTCATTCCTGGAGTGAATTGCAGCTCTTCTGTTCTTATGATCATGGTCGGCAAACAGGAACAGTTTAAAATATTTGTGTCACAATTATTACTTTTCTTGTCATGTTAACGTTATACTGAATAATTGACCAATTCTTGTGCCTGACAATGGGTGTATATTTGTATTTCTGAAAGCATTGCATTGTCTGAAGGTCTGCTAAAATACTCAACTGCATATCGACACATAACCAACCAGTAAAAGTAAATTGGGCTTCCCGTGCATGCTTTGTTCTCTGTCTACAAGCTTTATTTTCAGCTACTCGGCCTTTGTTAGTCTCATAAAATTGAAGATATTCAAAAGCTGTCAGATTAAGTTTGTTTACTCATACATTTTGGTTGTTTTTTTTTTCTCCACAGTATCATTTTACCTCATAGGCTGTACAGATTTCTTTAGATATTCTGACTTAGAGGGAAAACCTTCTGCAGTGTTGCTCCCAGTGACTACGCCATTATGTCATTATGATGTGCTTACTGATGGAAAAAGAAGTCGAGGCAGTCCATATCATGCATGTGCTGACCAACTGTGCCAGTTCATCCCTGGCTGATCAAGTCGGTGCATCTCTACTGACATGTCATGTGAGGATAGATTGTACGCTCAGTGCTGATCATACTTTAATTCCCCCCTGGACAAGTGAATCAAGGTTAGCCCCAAGTGCCAGTGCCAAGTGTTTGAAAGATTGCCAGATCTCTGAATGACCCACAGGTTCTTCAAAGGAGAATGCAGTCAAGTACAATTTGCATTTAGCATCTACTGGAAAAATGCAAAAGTGCATTTATTTAATCATTTATCAATAAGTCTGCTGGTTCTGAGAAACTCTGCAACGTGTTGTGTAAATGTAAAGTTCCTGAGAGTTAAAAATAGTTGTGGTGCAGATTATCTCGTCGAAATAAACTTGCATGTCTCAAATTCACTAAGATGAAGATCACACTTGTGTCATATTTGCAGATCCAAGAATGGAGTGCTGTGAGATGGAGCCGCGCTACACCATTGAACAGATCGACCTCCTGCAGCGCCTTCGGCTCTCCGGCATGACCAAACCCCAGATCATCCACGCCTTGGAGTCCCTGGAGAGGCTGGACCCAGACCACCGCTCGTCGCATTGTGACCCGGGTCTCGCCCTGTCCAACAATGCCCCCGCCATAGCTGCCCCAGCCCCATCCTCATCTTCATCGTCCTCCTCGCTCTCCCTGGCCTCCGCCACCACACAGACCTCTGGCCTGGATGGTGCCGCACTGTCGCCCAGCAACAGCTACGAGGCCTCGCCTCCACCCCTTTATTCTTCCAGTGTGGCAGTGCAGCGGTCGTTCAGCTATGACATGATGGGAGAGGAGGAGTGGGATCTGGAGGAGAAGGTGGAAGAGTACATGAGGTGAGAGGAGGAGAGGGAGGAGGGAGCTGCTGAGTGTTATCAGAGAGCTGCAGAGATGAATTAGTTCTGTGTGAGGATGAAATGGAAAGGAAAGAAAAGAGAGACTATTATAACATCGGATAATGACAGCTAAAGTCCCCAGAGGTGCAGGCTTATTCTCCAGAATTATTGTGGAGTTAATTCAGGTCAGCTGTTCAGGGATGAATGAAAAAAGAGAAGCATCAGCGAATAAGGTTAATCAGAGCGATCAATGATGTTTTTAACCACTGTCTAAGAGTTCATATGCCATGATGGGTTCTTAATTGTTTCTACAGGAGAGACAGCAACCTGGTGAAAGAAGAGATCAAAACTTTCCTCAACAATCGTAGGATCTCGCAAGCAATTGTAGGGCAAGTCACAGGTACTCTGCTTTTACTGTGATATTAGAGAACATTTCAACTTTTCTGCTCAGGAAAATTGCTAACCTTGGCATGTTTTTTTTTTTTTTGTCCTCCACTGTGCTTCCTCTCCAAGAATCTCTGGCTTTACATTAAGCATAATAAGTATAATACTGCCTTATTATTAATCCCATATGACAAATGGCGTATTCGTTGTGTAAATTAAGAAACAACAGATAAACAAACCTTAAGAAAATCAAAGTGATAACCTGGGAAGTGTGTAGTACAAGTGAACTCAGTGGACAGCATAGAGGAAAACTTAAAGGGTCCATGACAAGATGTTGGAGCTATACATAAATATTCAGTCTGAATTTATTTTTGTATCGTCAACATAGTTGGTCCTGTTGAACTCAAACACTAATTAAGTGGAAAACTATTTTGAAGTGAATTCAAATTTTAGCACCGTTTTTCACTAACGGGATATCCTGAGACGCACCTTGTTTCAGGTTATGATGTCAGGAGGTGAGTTTCATCTCGGCTGATCTTTGTGTTATCGTTGTAAACAAGCTGTTCAGCCTTTATATCAGTAGAGAAACATTCTGTGGCGGTTGGATGTTGTTATTGTTCCAGTGAACATGTAAATCCGTTCTCATTCCCAAAAGATCCAAATCTACTTAAAAAGATGGGACAAATGCAACCAACACCTTCCTCCGTACTCTGTAGCCATCATTTCACTGCAGACAGTTTTGAGGAGGCGCCTGATATACAGGAATATTTAAGTTTGAAATTTCGTTACAATAAGGTTCTAAATCCGGTTTCCAAACAAAAAACCCACAGCTCAAGATGATATGAACATATCAAACCAGAGAAGCAGCAACATCAAAACTCAGCCCTTTGTTCATGTTTTGGGGTTTTATCAAGGTCGGTGTACATATCAGATAGACAAAAGAACTGGGCTGTTCAGCTACAAGCTGAAAACAAGAAACACATTATGGATATTTTTCCCTAGTGAAATGATTGCTACAGAGTACAGAAAATGGTGGTGGTTGTTCTCTGTACTTGCTTTGCCCATATTTTTTTTTTTTTTTTTAAGATTTGGATCTTTTGGGAATAAGAACAGGCTTACATGTTCACTGGAGATATAGCAACACTCAGCCGCCACGCAACGTTTCAGCCTTTCTTTGCTGATATAGAAGCTAAACAGCTTGTTTACAATGATAACGCAGGGTTCAGCTGAGACGAAACCCATCTCATGACATCATATCCTGAAACGTCTCAGGATATCCTGTTAGTGAAAAAATGGCACTAAAATTTGAATTCCCTTCGAAATATTTATCTACTTAATTAGCATTTAAATTCAACAGGACCAACTATGTTGATGATGTAAGATCAATTTATATTTAATATTTACACATATCTTCAACATCTTATCATGGACCCTTTAATGCCATAAAAGCTTAATATCTAGGGTGCAGACATGCCCCTCCACAGCAGTAAACTCTAGTAACGGCCCATCTACCATTAAGGAGCAGTGCATGCCCTACGCTCCCATTTTCAGCTTGTTTGTGGGAAATGTTTTGTAATTATACCGTCTGAAATCTTCCTAATGACACCCTGGAGTCTGGGACACGCTCCTGATGACAAATACAATATTGCAGTTCTGATCTTCCCGCTGTCTTCCTATTGACACATGCTTATCCATTTTACTACCTATTGATGTCCCATTTCCCCTGAGAGATGAGGAGAAAAAAGAATACTAACCTCCTTTCTTGATCAGTTTTCTCTCCTTGAACTTTCACCTTCACTATGTTTGAATTTGTACTCTTATTGTGTTAGTTAGTCTTTGGAAAAATCAGCTGCTCCTCATGTCAATGACTTAGTCCCTGCCATAGTAAATGTTTAAGAAAAGTGCCCGATTTGCCAGTGGAAATCATTCAAGCACAACAGCTTCCAAACCAGCACTTATTCAAAAATCAGAGACCTAACATAAGATGACATTAACAAAAGAAAACATGACAGGAGCCAGTGCAGCAGGTTTCCACTAGTGTGGTGCCATTTCAGTCACATCCTAATATGTAAGTCCTAAGAGTTTTTAAAATTCTTTTTTCTTTGTCACTTTTGCTGTTTGTATTTTGCTCTTCACAAGCACTGACCTGCAGAGATGAGAGGCAGTAGTGCCTTTAATTGGACCGAAATAAGTTTTATAATAAGCCAGACCGGCATACAGTTGAACTGAATAGAGCTTGTTGAGTTTTTGTTGTACTATATACAGTAAATAAAAATGAACACATAATACAAATAAAATTATACATAATCGGCTGAACTCAGATAAGCAGTGATTGTTTGGAGAGGGGTTGCTGGTAAGTAAAACGAGCACATCCACAAGGACGCTGTGATGTCAGCATCGTGTTGAGAGGGTCGTTTCCCAGAACACTTGGGAAAATCCAACGAAACAAAAATCCAGTGCAGAAATTCTAAAATCGTACGGAAGTCAGAGTGCAGGAAGCCCCGCTTCATCTTTGTCCCTTTCTTCACCATAAATAGGCCTGGAATTGGCTCCGATCCAGTTGTGGATGAGCTGTTGCTAAAGGGATTAAGGTGGAAATGCAGCACTAAAATAAATGCATAAGAATAGCGCCAATGAATTAACCAGAGACCGGCTTTAGTAAAACTGGAAATGTGTAGAAGGAAAGATGTTACATGATCAACAAGCAACAAAGATCTGTCAGCAGAGTTTTCATCTGTTTTCACGTATATGTGCACGTGTTCAGTGACCATGTGTGATACTTGATTACAGGGGTGTAACGTGATTGGAGATCTCTTCTGAGAATGTGCTGTGATGCAGAGCTGTTTTTGTTTCAAAAGTTACATTTTAAAATGAACGAGCACAAAGATAGCTTTAGTTAATGTTGTTGGTTTTGTAATCTATAATTGTTGTATTATGCATCACGCCCCTGTCCATCTCACTTCTCCATGTTTGATAGCTGTTTGACAGGCAGTGTGTCTAGTTAACAGACAACAGTATAACTGAAGTGATGTGCAAATTAGAAAGAGGGGAAAAAAATGTTTTCTGGAGCTTTTTATGTTTTTCTGTGCTTGCGTTACTTCTGTCAAGATGCCCCCATTGCCCCCACATTTAAATCTGCACCCGAGGCCCAATGGATTAAACTAGACGGGTATAATTCACTATGCGCTCCCCCGACTGGTGAAGTCGTTTCTGTGCTCTGCATCTGCAGCAGAGAGCAGCATCTGTCAGTTGAGCAGCGCCTGGTCTCTGCTCGCTGCAGCCTTTGAAATTGAACATTAATGACAGACCATCTGACTGAGCAGGTTTGTGGTGCAGCAAACACATTTCACACACTCAAAGCCTCCCTTTTCCTGATTATTAGAAATATTAAAGTGGTCACTGCAGGTGAACCGCGGCGTTTCAAGTAGACTGGTTTATTTCACGCTTACTACGATTGGAGCTCTGTAATTGGATTGCTCTGTAATGTTTATGTGATCATCCATTTATGAGCCCCTTCATTTCTTCTTCTGTTCTTGGATCTCTATTTGTACTTGGTAACAAAAGATGGCTAGTAATATCCACTGAAACAGTTTTTTACTTTTGTTTTTACTGTGCAGTAACATACTGTTTTAAAATACCATCGTCTTCTAGACACATAGACAGTCATCATGATGAGAGACTGACTCAAGACAAAAGCAAAGAAATACTCATTGGACTTTCTCTTTTTTGTAAATTTTCAATTACTGTTCAGCTCTGGCTGAATGTTTAGTATTTTTTGTGCAACTCTAAATTAGAAAAATGGGCATGATATGGAACTGGGGTTTTTAAAACTAAACAAACAAAAGCAAAACCCATCCATCCATCCTCCGCTTATCTGAGATTGGGTCACGGGGGCAGTAGCCTAAACAGGGAAGCCCACACTTCCTTCTCCCCAGCCACTTTGTTCAGCTCATCTGGGGGGATCCCGAGATGTTCCTAGAACAGCCAAGAGAGGTGGTCCCTCCAACATGTCCTGGGTTTTTCCTAAGGTCTCCTTCCGGTGAGGCATGCCCAGAAAACAACACCAGGGAGGCGTCCAGGAGGCATCCTCACAAGATGCCCGAGCCACCTCATCTGGCTCCTCTCGGTGCGGAGGAACAGCATCTCTACTCTGAGTCCCTCCCGGATGACCGAGCTTCTCACCCTCTAACGGAGCACCAGACACCCTACGGAGGAAGCTCATTTCAGCTGCTTGTGTCCGTGATCTTGTTCTTTCGGTCACTTCCCGCAGCTCGTGACCATAGGTGAGGGTAGGAACGTAGAACGACTGGTAGATCGAGAGCTTCGCCTTTCAGCTCAGCTCCTGCTTCACCATGACGGACCGATACAGAGTCCACATTACTGCAGACGCTGCACTGATCTACCTATCAGTCTCCCGCTCCATCCTTCCCTCACTCGTGAACAAGACCTGGAGATACTTGAACTCCTCCACTTCGGGCAGTACCTGATCCCCGACCCGAAGAGGGCACTCCACCCTTTTCTGACTGAGGACCATGGTCTCAGATTTAGAGGTGCTGATTCTCACCCCGACTGCTTCACATTCAGCTGAAGGTCCTGGCCCGATGAAGCCAACAGAACCACATCATCTGCAAAAAGCGGAGACCCGATTCTGAGATCACCAAACTGGACCCCCTCCACTCCTCAGCTGCACCTAGAAATTTTGTCCATAAAAGTAATGAACAGAATCGGTGACAAAAACGAAACAAAAAGACAAGAAGTATAGCTATCGGGAAAAATATTTTATGTTTCTTCTCTTAAAGTTCATTTCACTTATTAATATATAGTACCATTCATGAATATATATTATAATTTTTGCATTTCAGGCCTGAAATGTTCCAAAAAGCAGTTAGTACAGAGCCAAATTAGTAAGAAAGTTTAGTAGATTAGTAAGAAACTGAAAAGAAAAAAAGATTATTTAAGAGTAAGGAAAATCTTTTATTAGTCCTGCATTTGGGAAATGAATATTGTTGCATCAAAGAGATGATAGCAACGGAGATGGTGTGGATGATTTGGTAGCAGTGGCGTGGCCCAGCAGCCTTGCTACAACCAGAAATAAGCTACAAGACGGATAGGAGCAATACCCCAAAGTCAGCAAGAGCCAGGGTGGAAGATGACTCACATGGTAACGAATCTTGGAATGGACATGACCATGCATCAGATTTGTGACTTGGTGAAGGGTAGGGGCATGATCTTGTCCTCCAGGGCTGGAATCAGACAGAGTGGTGCTCAGGATAAGCTGAGACAAGCTGCAGAGGTTAAAGGTAGCTTGTTCAGGTTTGTTCTTGGGGCTGGGAGAGAGTAACAACGATCAAAGGCCCAAGGAGGCGTCAGGGAAAGAAATGTTTAGCATGCTGCTGAAGCTGGAGCCGGAAGGGTGTGGTTATCTGAGCGGGCAGCTGCAGCAGCAGTGCACCATGGGAGCAAGTGGATCATCAAAAAGAAACCAAGACCTAAGTAGTATTACCATCAGGTTTCCTGAGTTATTCTCTGCTTCGGAATCCCCGGGATAGGTGGCCTTGAGTAAACAAACGGGCATGTAATGTAACAACTAGACAACATTTGTACAAATGAAAAATGTGCTGACACTAAATTAAGACTGAAATAACGTGCATGTGGGCCAGGTAGGCATCAAGAAGGAGGGTCCGTTGTGCCCGGGAATGCCGTGGTATAACTTGGTCAGTAGGAGCAATTCCTAACTGGCATTTGTAGATGTTGCTTCGTATCGAAGTCCTTGACAAAGTCTTCCCAAAGTAACCACATGATTAAATCAATGACGGCTCTTAATCAAGTACCATCTGATGTATTAGGTGTCAGTCTTCTGCACTGTCCTTTTTACTGACTGAAACATCTCCCTTCAGTTTTTCTTTGAGTAACATTGTTTTTCAAAATTTCAGTTTTTTTCTTCCGGACATTGTTTTCGTGTCATCAGTGCTATCACCTGTTTGAACGACCGATGGCTAATAAAGAGCTAAAACAAAGACACAATAATTGAAATGTTGCAGGCCTTAAATACAAAAATATATCTATAACAACAAATGCAATGAAGTTGTGTTGTGGCTCTGTTTTTACACTTTAATTTTGTATTATTAGATATACTTGCTTATTTTATTGTTTATTTAGGGATTTTTAAATTGGTTTTAGCCTGTATAGCACTTTTGTCAACTGAGGTTGTTTTAAGCATGTTATAGAAATAAACTTGACATGACTTGAGTAGATGAGACTGCTTGTGATGCACATTGCTCTGACGCAGGCTTAAATAACACCTTCACACACGTTTGTGTGTGTGCCGTAACTTTATTTTCCATAATGTTTTGACAGTCAAACAATCCGTTATGAGGCCAGACGCGTTTTCCAAGAGTCTATTAATAGATTTGCTCTAATAATAAATCTGACAGTGCTGGAGGTAGTTTGTCTTGACATGAGAGGAGAAGTGACGTGCTTCACAAGTTGCGATAAGTTCAGTAAGCTGCTTTCTGCTGCTCTCCTGCTACAGTACTGCGCTAGATCACGTCTCCGTAATTAAAGTCTCAATGTTGGGAAGGCTTCATTAACAAGCTGGAACATCTCAACAGCACGGATGCTTCCGGTTGGCTCTGAAAGTAAACCAGTGTGCTCTCCTGTGCGCAGGTATCAGCCAGAGCTACATTTCCCAGTGGTTGCTCCAACAAGGCCTGGAAATGAGCGACTCCAAGCGCAGAGCCTTCTACCGCTGGTACTTGCTGGAAAGGAATAACCCAGGTGAGCCTGAGGCCGGGATCAAGGCCGTCGCCGTTTATAATATCTGACTTTAAGAGCGTAATGCAAAGGGACGCAGATCCTGATGGGGATAGTAACAGGTAGGTGCAGAATGGTTTTCCAAGGGTGGATGTCAGGGTAATGATGGCTGGTTATTGATTAGGTAATGGAAGGCTTATCAAGGGATAACGTGTGTTGTGTTGGACACGTAAACCAATACTTCCCTCCCCCATCCTCCTGCATGATAAACCTGCAAACCTCGTGCGTACTCCAACCGTGGTCTTCGGGGGCTGTGAGGTCGAGGAGGGACATGGGACACATCTGCATTTTCACTTCAAAGGCAAATGATGAACCCAGCCCCGTCACAGGGGAGTCGAAGCAGGACGGTTCCAGGTTAGGAAAGGAAGTTGTAGGGAGGGACTGCTGCTCGTCTGTGCAGGCTACAGCAACGGCGTAACTGCTCATGTCACCGCTGACCTTTTCAAGTCCTACAGCACAGCAACTTTAAAAAAAAAAAAAAAAAAAGTTCAGTTCCACCACAGCAAATGGTCAAGATCCTCACAGATTTAACCACATCAAAAACAGCGTGTATTCATGAGAAACCTTTGTTTTTACAAAGCAAAACAAGTCCTGGGAAAAAGCATCAGCCTTTTTCCGTTCCTTTTTGTTTGTTTTTAAGCTCTGTATCCACTATTCTGAGCTCAGTCCTGATACTGGAGGTGCTGGTGTTCATTCCTGCATGGCTAACAGAGCTTTAACAGTAATACTAAAAAAAAAATCACTTTTGCTTACTGTCTTTATTTTTATTGTCTCTGTGTTGATGCCATTTGTGCTGGCTTTTTGTCCCGAGTTCCACAGCTGTTGGACCAGACAGTGATGTCACAAAGACAACTCCATGGTTATGTCTGTCCGTTTCTGGGGAAATTCAATCTTTCCTGGACTTTCTTTGTCTCTGTTGAGCTGTGTGTCAACCATGTAAAGTCCCCTGAGATGTGGATGCCTGAGTACGTGAAGAACTGTCTCCTCAGTCTCTATACTGATTGTAAGTCGGACGGTTGGTACTTCCCTGGATTTCCTGAAGTCCACAATCATTACTGTTCCCATCCCTATTTTAAGGTCCAGGTTGTTTGAGACCAACCAGACTTCCTGTGTATAAACATAATTAGTCAAATGATGGCTGCATCATCTGCAAACTTAACAGTTGCATTGCTGTTACGGGCAGCTGAGACAGTGGAGGCTATGGATGTACTCACCCTTGGTACCTGGTGCAGGTAGGGGAGAAAGTCCAGGAACTATATGCAGATTTTTATTGATCATTTTGTTATTGAAGACAGGTAGTACCATGTGTAGGAATGTGGTGACAACTCCTCCAGTAGATCTATTGGATCATTATGCATATTGGTAGTGATCCGTGATGGGATAGAAATAGGGTTTAATGTGCTTTGAGAGGAGTTTTTCAAAGCATTCATAACAATCAGAATTAGTGCAACTGGTCTGAAATCATTTAATTTAATTCAAAAATGCTTCATTAATCCCTGAAGGGAAATGAATTAGAGTTTTTAAACTGCTGGGTGCTTTCTTCGGGGTGACTGGGATAATTGTGGCTTCCTTAAATTTGGATGGTGGAGTTGACTGACTTATAAAAGGTTGAAAATACCCGTTGGTGAGCATAGTCTTTGAATACCTTTCCAGGTATAACCCGTAGGTTTCCTAACCTTGATAGTATACAGAATTCATTACATCTTGTTTAATTAGCATGAGGTTCTTGTTGCTGACAGCTGCAGGAAGTAGAGGAGGAAGCCCTGCTGGAGCCTGGTGTCAATCTTAGAGCTTGTTTAACTGTAGTTATTTATGAGTCATTAGTTAAATGACTCCTCAGTCCTTTGTATGATTTGCTTGCAGCGTTGACGGCCTTTTTAAGGTTTGACCTTGCAGTGTTGTGCTGTTCTGTGTCACCAAATCTGTGTGCCGTCTTCAGTTCTGTAAACAACTTGCTCATTCATGGTTTAGCATTGGGGGGGACCTGCAAATCCATTTCACTGCAGGCATATTTCCTTTACAGCATTTGATATAAAACCAAAACAGAAAATGTGATATGTAATCCTCCAAGTTATTTTGTACAAAGATGTGTCAGTTTGTCCTTTGAAAGCAGTCTTGTAATTGTTCTTGTAATTGTCCTTTGGCCAGGTTGCTACAGTTTCAGTGACTGGTCTCCAGTTCCTTATCACAGCGATGTGGGGGATAGGGATGGGGGGGTCTGATGCACCAAGGTTGGGGAGTGTGTCAGCCTTGAAACTTTATCCAGAATATTCCTCCCATTTGTTGGACATTTAACATGCTGCAGGAACATGGGGAGTACAGTTCTTCTGGAATGTTTCTAAATCAAATAAAAGTGGCTGAGGGGCTCTGCTTCTTACATACTGACCTGTCAGTCATGAACAACAACATCAGCAATGGCTTCTGATTTGTTTATACATTAAAATGTATTAGAAAGTAGACATTTGATGGCAAATGAACACATCCTAATTTCATGGGAGGTCTAGACGAGTGTCTTAGTTGACCCGGAGACACAGACGCAAATGTAAATGATAAAAGTCCAGTTTTTGGCCACAATTGGTGTCTTGAAGCTAATCTGTGGCCTGCCTGACTATCGGTTTTGTCCCGACTGAAGGGTTGAGGTGGAGTGAAAGCCAGCACAGCGTGAGTCCCATGCCCAGGGCCAGGGGAGGGGAGAGAGACAGGACGCTAACAGGGGCAAGTGGCAGCCTCCCCAACACCACCCTCAACCTGAGCTCATCGTGGAGCAGGCAGAGAGAGCTGCTGATGCACTTGCTCCCATGGTACACTGCTGCCGCAGCTGCCCAGTCAGGTAACAGCGCCCTTCCTGCTCTGGCTTCAGCAGCATGCTGCAGAAGACGCCTGCACATCAGTCGGCCCTTATGCCGATTATCCTGCACTCGCTCTGTCTGCTTGAGATGCACTTCAACAGGCTGAAGTGGCAGATTCTGCTTGTAATGCTAACAGGAAGCAGCTTTGCCTTTCCACCAGCAGGCCAAGCCTACACGTCGGCCGATACGCCTTACCATAAAATCCCTGATATATTTTTTTCTTTTTATATATCACACCTGATCGGATCTTTGAAAACTTCTTGTAACAATGAAATGATCAACTAAAGTTGACTGTAAATGCTGGAATACATTTTTCACAAGTGGGGTAGTCTTAACTTGTAAGATTGAATCTGTTTTAAAATGAAATAATAAGCATATAAATAAACACATAAATAACAACACAGTAATGAGCAGTGTATTCAGCATCCGGTTGAATCCAGCCTGTCCGACTGTAAATGGGCTCTATTTTTAGTGGTGTAAATCACCACTGCATCGGTAATGTCTATCCAGCATGTCTTTTTACCGTTTGGGATGCTGCGGGAAAATGATACCGCTAGTGCTGCCTGGGAGTTCCAAAGGTGTCTGTCTTGTGCAGCTTGCACTTAAAGCCACACATTTATCCCTGGAATGAAGATGCAGGAATAAATTGGTTGTTCTTCTACCTTTAGTTGCCACAAAATTAAAAATGGGCAGCAGTTTGTACAAAACACACTTGTCCTACTCATTTGTGTGCTTGCCATAAAGATGCTAAAATCCACTAACCTTGCTGCTGTCCCCCACATGAAGCACTTCCAGACTGTGCTTGTTTTGGGACCATTTTTGAGGATAACTAATCACTTTTAACAGCTCTGTGTTGTGGATGAGTCTGAAGAAAACTGTCTGTTACTGCAGGTCACTCCCTGGCATTCCTACCGCATGTGCTTTACTTCTATGACTGGGTGTATACGGTACCCACCCAGGGGTGTCCAGACGCAGCTTCTTCTGCATCTGTTGGTGGCGCCCCATGAAAATCACAGTTCAGTCCAGAGGAACCAGATTAATTATTTACATCAAATCGTGGCTGGCTCGGTTAGTTGATCAGAGCTCACACAGACGACACACCACAAGCAGAAGATGTCTGTCATAGCTGGGTACCACAAGACCGTGATGACATCACCGCTGACAGGCAGCTGTTGGGTTACACTAACTGTTTGATGGCCCCCTTCCTCCACCCAGTTTCCCATGTTGTTGATTATACAGTCACTTCTTCTAGGTTAGTGAGCTAAATCCAAGTTATGCTTTCCCCCGCACTTCCTCTAGTGCACGAAAGTGGAAGGACCTGTTTGTCCACAACAGTAATGTGGTTTTATATGATTTGTTGACTCTGAAAATTCCCCGTAATGTCAACTAATCATTGAAGCCTTAATCCTAAGTGGACAGTCATCTTTAAAAGGTTAAATCTCTGTGTGGTTCTGACGGAGGTGACACTATACACTGACATTTGCTGTTATTTTGTTTTGAACACTGTGGGATTTCATTTTGTACACATAATATCTAAAGGTCGACTGAGTTGAATTTATTTATGTGTTTGTTAGTTTGCGTGGTCCAGCTGTCAGATTTGTATGCTAAGTGAAGCATATGTTTTTGATTGTAATATTTTGATAAAAGTTGACATGAGTAACTTATAAAGGATAAATTAACTAATGCATTTCATCAAATAAAAATTGAAATTTGATTAAATGCCTACCCATTAATGACAGGATAGCACTCTCCAGACATTATAATGTATTTTAAATATAATGTGAAGATGAAATCTGCACATTTACCCACTTTTATTCAGTAAAGTTAATGAAATAACTGAACATTTAATTGTCCTGGATCAAGCTAGATCGAGCCCAACCTCCTCCTCCCCGTTTCTTTCAGCCAATCTTTTTCCATTACATTATGGGACTCTACTGACCATTGGTAGTGATGTAATCATTTGTTAACAGTTTTGATGCAATATCGACATAAATGCCAAGTTGGCAGGAAAAGCAAATTACAACCATAAGATGAATGTGAAGTCCTGAAGAATTGAAATGTTTCTTTTAATACAGTGCAGAAAGTGATGTTTGCAATAGCAATGCACTATTTGAATGCATTCCAGATTTTACAATGAGTCATCAAAACAAGCCATTGTAGATGTAGCGCTTTCTTTGTTTCCATACCCCAGATACAGCACCTTTCAAACAATCAGAGTCAGACAGGGTCAAGCACGTAGGGTTGTCACAGTCTCGTATCACGTGCATTTTTTTATACATACAGTAATGTTACTTATACTCTTGAAGTTATAGTATTTATTTAGTAATAAATTGAATCAGTGAATAAATACTCAGTCACATTCTAAACTCTAGGTTTTGCCCAGGGGTCACATGAAAAATATGACAAGTCATTCCAAAAAAAATGGGAATTGAAAATAAAAGCTTGCCTCAAATTAAAACCTTGGTACCCATAGCAGTTGAAGTGAATAAACGCTTCCATCTTTATGTGATGAAATAGAGGAGTTAAAAGGTAGTACTTCATGATGAGTTTTCCTTTACCTGCAGTTACTCTGGATGTGCAGTTCTTGCACCAGGCAGGATTGTCTGTATTTGTTTGAATTTTTGATATGTAAAAGCTGGACGTTCTTTATTCTTCAGGTGCCACCTTATCGATGCGTTCTTTGGTGAAAGAGGAGCCAGACTGGAGGATGGGGATCATGGCTGGCGACAGAGCAGGGATGGCAGCAGGTCCTCTGAGACTTCGTAGAGGAAGCAGATTCACCTGGAGGAAGGAGTGCCAATCTATCATGGAGAGGTGAGCGGGCGTTAACGCAATCTTAGACTTGTGTCAATGACTGAGAAATGGATATTGTGTAATAATTTCATTGTGGATTATGAAGTCCTGACATAATCATCTGCACACTGCATTTATGTGTATGTGTGTTAATCACTGTTATTCTGCTCTCAAAATCTAAGGACAGCAAAGTCCATCTATCAAAACCACTCTTATTTTTGTGGTAATTTGTGTATAATTTTCAGAAAAATATTGAGATGTGTCCTTTGTTAATTTCCCACCAAATTATTATCAATATTAGGATAATGTCTGTCTATCTATATCTATATCTATAAACCATATATGTGTGTGTGTATATATATATATATATATATATATGTCCCAGACAGTCTTCTCGCCAGCTTAAAAGGATGACTAGAGAGAAGTGCAGTGTACCCGCTGTGCACAATTGATTTCTGTATTACAAGATTGCTGTAAGTAAAGTGCAGTCTGGGCACGTGAAGTAATAAGACCACACAGATGACACTCACCAGCAGCACCACCAGATTACGCAATCCTACTGCAGTGCTGATCGTTATGAGCTAGTGTAGACTCAAGGACGATCCAGTAGAGGTGAAGATGATGTGGATCGTATGTGTTTTTTGAGAGAGACAGGATAGGACAACTCAGAGGGTGAAAGGATAAGAGGGCTGGGAGGAACTGATCCCAGTGTGTTTTGTAAGGTGAGACAATGATTCAGCCAAGGAGGACAGATAAAAGAGGGCCACGAGCAGGACAAATTTAGGAAGGAAAGACGAAAATTGGTCAATTTGAATAAATGTTGAAATTTATCTATTTAGGCAAAAGATCAAAGATATTTGTTTTAGTAGAAATAGGAGACCTGTGTAGGCAAATTGTGTAAATGAATCCACTTAATACAGATATTCATCTGTTTATTTTCAGCAAGTACCCTTCCTGACTCTCACTGTATGAACTTTATCTTTACTCTCCTGTGCTTCAAGATAAAGAGTCAGAGTTTAGGTGTAAAATTGGAGCTGAATCAGCTCTCTGAGCCTGGTGCCATTTTGTAATAAATGTGAGACATGCGATGCAGTGTGATTAGCTGTTTCCAATACTATGGGTGTTATTCTTTCCAGTTTCTTCATGGAGAATCAGTATCCCGATGAAGCAAAACGGGAGGAGATTGCCAACGCCTGCAACTCTGTCATCCAGAGGCCTGGTAGGAAGAGGCCTTTGTTTTCTTCTTGCATCGTAGGAAAGCTGATCAGACTGTCAGTCTGCTTATTTTAAAACTGATCTGAAATTGGTTTAATAAAATATCTCATTTTTGATATATATCAGATAATAAATTGATGTCTGATTACAAATGACTAACTTCATTATATTGGGGACTGATTGGTCTGACAGTAATCTGTTAGATCAGTCAGCTGTTTTCTTAAATTACGCTTGGATAGTAAAGCGAAAAAGACTATATGGAGGTTAACTATCAGTATGCTAAACAGGTCTGAGTTCTAAAGGAAAAAGTAAGGAATGAAGTGAAAATGTATTTTTGAGAATAATGATGATGAGAATGTGAGTCTTGTGAAACTATGGGATGCAGCTAAGGCAGTTTTGTGGGCCAAAATCACATCAGAAGCTACTTAACCTAAAAATGTAGAAACCCAAAGACTTCCGAACCTGTAATTAAATATTTCAGACCTTGACCAACATTGGTAAAAAGGGAAATAAAGATCCACATTTTTTTCATATAAGAAATGGACACAATTCGTGGCTGCAAAGTACAGAAAAGGCTTAGCACTCAGCTCAAGAAGGAACCATAATAGGCTCAGAATAGACCTTTATGCAGATGATGTGCTGTTTAGCCTGAAGAACTCCATCTGTAATCCATTGGTTAATAGGTTCCTGATATATGGAGATCTGTCAGGTTATATCCCAATATTGGTAATGCTTAGGTGGGAAATTAACAAAGGACACATTTCAATATTTTTCTGAGAATTATGCGCAAATTACCACAAAAAGAAGAGTGGCTTTTGATAGGTGGACTTTGCTGTCCTTAGATTTTGAGAGCAGAATAGTAGTGGTTAAAAACAAATATTCTTCCCTTACTGATTTACTTATTTCTATCCTTTTTTTAGAATTTGAATAGAATAAGGTGATATGCCAATTCATCCCAAATGTTAAATTTCTCAGGGTAAATATAGCATTTTACAGCTATCAAAGGGTAGTGTAGGGCGGGTCTTGTAAAGATTTAAAGACTTTTATTTAGCAGCACAGATGACACTAAGAATGCTCTGTTTCAATCAAGATTAATCAGAAAAGTAGACTGATTGTGTCCTTAGTGAGTGAAGCAAGGAGTCATTGTAATGTACTTTACTGGCTGATAACCAGGAACTTGTAGATTTTAAAACCATGTCAGAGAAAGATTACCTTTCCTGACAGGACTTTTATAGGCATCTTCACTGACATTATTTATTAAATGTCTTGTCAGGTATCAGTCATGTTCCTTACAAAACAAAATCACTCCATTTTTTTCTGTTTTAAGGTTTTATGACTCTAGTAGTTCTAGCCTCTGTATATGGGTGCACTTGTTCATTCAAGTAAGACATAAAAGAAATTGTGTATTACAAGTGTAATGGTGAATTGAGAGGTCATTTAATAAAAGATATACTATAAAAGCAAAATGGGAAAGGGATTAAGAGTTGCCATTTCCTAAGAGGAGTATGTAAGGAAAATATAATGAACCGTCATGGAGGGGTTCTTTTATGGGAAAACCTTATCAGATTTTTCAATACTTCAAAATAAGACAACAGGGATTCTATTGTTCAACTGGAAATCATGTGGTCCTTGTACTGCTAATTAGATACCCGTTTTCTTCCTTTCCTTAAACCCTCTTAGAAAGATTTTAAAAAGAACTAATTTCCTACAGTATTTTTGTAATGATACATCTTCCGATGAAAAGCTAGGACACATCATTGATGGTGTTTATTAAGGCCAGCAGGTGTTTTGGGTTTCTCAAACATTAGACAAGGACCTCTTCCCTCCGGGGACTCAGCTGAGGCTGTTAAAGGGTCACCCTTGTGGATGACCCTCCATGCCATTGCAGGTGCCCATTCATTCAAGACGCAGTAGGGTGGGCAGGGCCTCTATAGCCTACCTCCACAGGAAACCATCTTTCCTTCCAGTCATGTCTGTGGCAGTGACTAACATGGTCTTGGTACCATTCCTTCCTATGCTGAAAGGCCTCCCTCATCCAGTCTTTCCATGGCATGTTGAGTTCCAGGATGGCAGCATTCTTTGTAACCACTGACACCAAGATGATGTTGGATCTGAGGATGGTCTTGGTTACAACATGTAGCCAAGACCATCTTGGCAGTGGACCTTGGTAGACAACTTGAGTTGTTTACCAAGGTCCAGTGAGAGCTGCTAGTCCTGGCATTGTCGAGAAATCCCAAAGCTGTCTTGGGTATTCATCTTCTTCTGCTATTCTAATGAGGCAGATGCCTTTCTCCGTTCTGACTTTTAGAAGTTGATAATGGTGCTACAGATCCTCCTGGTGATGGTCTTTAAAACCCAGTTGTGACGCATTTTTTCCCAGGGCTTTTGGGAAACAACTTGGTTTATTCTCAAGGGTCCTTTTCCTCTGGCAAAGGGAGCATGATGGTGTACTGGCAAAGCCCAAGCAGTGTAGGTTGGATGGACTATGAAGAACATCATAGAACACCAAGAGCTTCATGCGGTGTGGTTCTGCCTACCAGAGGTCAACTCATGTGATTTTCCTCTCCACAACTGTTTCCCATTTTATCCAAGTGTTTTGGTGTCTCATTCCAACCTCTAATTTGGATCTCTCCTCCTCAACATCTGCTCTCGTCTAATCCTGCCCCCCACCCCCATCCCCTATGCCTTGTAACAGCCAAGTTTCAGGGAGGTCAGCCCCTCCCCTGCCCAAGGTTCGCATTATGACTCCCTGATGGAGCCGGGACTCTAGTCCACTGCTGCCTCCCCTCTCCACTTTCTGCTGGACTTGACTGCCACTCCTGCCTCAGAGACTTCAAGGTCCATAGACTCCTCTTCATGCAGCACCTCTCTTACCCATAAGACCTTGAACTCCTAGAACTCATACAGTGGCAGTGGCAGAATCCTAGGCTACTAAACTGACACCATGAGTTTTCCTGGCAGGCCTGTGTTGTTAACACCTTTCACCCAACCTTCTGTCTCCTCAGTTATTTTTAATGGAGGCTGTGTCCTGACTCTGCTGATGGAAACACCTCCTCAGTTTCTCACAGGTTTCTCCAAGATGGTTGGTATTGGTGTTTCTGATATAAAGAAGCTGAACTTGTCAACCGCTTTTTTCAAGACCAGCGATTTTGATTTCTCTGTCTTTAACAACATCTTTGTTACTTCTGTTTGTTACTTATATAATTTCATTTACCCCTCTTCCCTTTTTCTTCATTGTCACTTGTGCAGTTTTTGTGCTGACAAAAATATAACAAAAACATGCAGAATGACGGCAGCACCCTAAGTTCATGAGTCATCTCCATCACTGAGCTGCAGCGTAGGAGTATCATTGATGTGTGAATTCTGTTTTCTTCTGTCAGGGTGTAAGCTGTCAGAGTTTGAGCGTGTGACAGCTCTGAAGGTGTATAACTGGTTTGCCAACCGTCGAAAGGAGATGAAGAGAAGAGCAAATATAGGTGAGACTCTAGAGGAGTACCTGACAATATTTTACATGCCCATAAATGTCTTACAAATCTTCGCTGTGCTGTCTGACACAATCAGAGGCTGCTATTTTGGAAAGCCATGGAATTGAGGTGCCAAGTCCAAGCTGCCATTCAAACGGCGAGGATGGAGAGATGCCAGAGTTCACAGATCAGGTGAATCATCGATTCTCAGAGCAGGTCAGTTATGGCGTAGCTTTATTATGTACCTTTTTATGACAATGGCCAAAATCTGTATTAACTAAATAACGCACAAAAAGTAAGGAAATATTGTGTTTTGTAGATTATTTCTTTGTTGTAACGATGCTTCTTGGCAATCAATCTTACACTGCTGGAAAGCCTGTTGGTTTTCCTTTTAAATGGTGCTACATTTGTAAGGAACATGCATTTGTGGGATGAGCAGTATAGCTGAGTATTTGGGTTGCTCCTGTGAAATATTTGTCAAATCTTCTCTGCCAACTTTGCTATTTACTCTTGTTTGGTGGATTGAACGACTGAAGTTTGACATATGGGTGCTTCAGTACCCACAGTCTACACTGACGTCAAAACGGCTAGTAGCTCAGTGTTCCAAGATGCACAAATGGCAATTTGCTATCACAGCTTATTCAGAAGAGTTAACATTAACTTCCCCCCAGAGAGACTGGGTATCATGTCCTCAGTAAAAAGGTTTGCTACATCTTTAGTGGTATTTTAAACTTGAAATTCATCAAACCTCCAAAACCCAAACCACTTCCACACTACTGAGTTGGTCTTGCCCCCTTTTGCCAACTATTTCATCAAGTTTGGCATCACTTGTCGAAGCTTCTTCAGTCACATCTGAACTTCGGTTGGGAGTACTCGTTATGTAATTATTGTCCCAGCTTAATCTTGCTGCATTTGCCATTTTTCAAATGTGGGTAATGGAAAGCTGAAACAATGATTTCAAAAAGCTAGCATAAAACCAGCAGAAAAGGGAGTGTGGTGGAGCTGAGTGCCCGACTCCACCCCCAAAACCAGTTGTTATGAACAGAGCTGTGAAGACACTATTGAAAAGGGAGCTGTTGTACTGTATCTTTGTGGTAATTTGATCAAAAAAATGTCAGACCTCAGAACACCTCAGAAAAGTGTGTCAGCTTTTGGAAAATGTCCCATGTCTACTTTAATCCAGCAGGCTATATCTCATGAAATGAATTCCAAAAAAAATGAATGTTTTGCTGATATTTCTCCTGCATGCTTTACGCAGGAAGACACATCTTCCCAGAAGATCATCGACCATCAAGATCCGTCCTCGCTGGCCACTGCAGAGGTGTCAGCCCTGCCAAGCCCCAGTTCTCAGGTCACAGAACAAAAGGACGAGGATTCAAAAAGGGAGCCTGCAGATGAAGAGTGACAGATGAAGCCAGGAACGTTTTCAGTCATCAGATTTCAGTTTTAACCAGATGAAATGGATAACAAGAAATGCCTCTTGCTCTAACCCTGTAGAACATTCCAGGTCCGTGACACCCAATAATCAACAGGAGGAGGGTGCTGAAATTTGCAAAGGTGCCTCAGGTGGTAAGGAGGGCACTGTATTTATCAACAGTAATCCTGCTTATATTAACGACAATATACAGTCTACACACACACACACACATCCATATATGTATATATAATATACACACCCATATTTATAGTGCATTCCAAGGTGGTATTAAAAGCCTAATTTCCTTAGAGGGAGTATTATGTAAAGTATACCTCGCCAGTTTTACTAAGCTAAGCTTTTCCTGCTTACTTTGCTACATGCCTTCTTTTAGCCTTTTCATAGTGTGACTGCTGGATGGAACGAGTGGTGAGTGTGCCGAGCCTGCAGGTCAGGTGTGAGTTGGTGTGGGATGAAGTGCGGCGTCAGTGACCCCGTTTGGTAAAACAAACGCCATGTTGCTTGAATGTCTTTGAACCCACCTCTGTGGTAAGAGTCCATCCTCAATCCCGTCGACTGTTTAGATCTGTTGATCAATCAATGTGTGCTGTTATTCATGAAGCCCTGAGGAATAACTGGAATCTCAGGTAATCCCAAATATCATGGACAAAAAGAACGGGGGAAAATGCACCAAATTTCTTCTGCATTTCAACTTGTTCATCATCTTCTTCTTTAATGTATTATTTATGCCTTTTTTTTTAACAGAAATCAAACACACCTAAAACTAAGTATCTTTGTCTTTCTTTGTTATACTAAGCACTGCTCTTTAAATATTTTTGTTGTTTACTGACCTTTCAAAGTTTGTCATCAGCCACTGAAGCTACACTAATTACACATACAGTTGTTCTTTTTTTTTTAAAATCATTTAAAGCTACGGTCACAATGACCCGTACAAATGGCTGTGAACACTCTACGAAGAATTTTTTGGACCATGGCCTCCTTAAGGCATCCTTATAAGAATTCAGTGTTCGTAGCCTTTCCTAAGTTCGGAGCCAGGCCGATGGTCATGTTCAAGATTTTCTACAAACGCACCACGAACCCCCACCCCCACCATAGGGCCGCTGTAAGGTGGAAGTACGTCATTTGTGCAGGACTCTTAGTGTTCCTGTAGAGGATTGCATGTTTTGTACAAGTACATAAAATCAACCATAATGAAATACTGTTGGTTCCAGAAAATTAAACTTAATTCTCACTTTGCCTGATTCGTGAGGCAACACGACGCAACACCTCGGCAAAGGCATTACAGTCCAGCCAGAGGTACGACATGTTACCGTCCGACTCGCACTCCAGCTCATGAAACAGAGTCTCATACTGGCTGTAGAGGTGCTGCCTCTGTGCCCAGTATGAGCTGTCACCGCCAGTGTCACCGTCTTCTCTCCAGGTCCTCCTGCTGCTGCTGCTGAATGAAAACAGCAGCTCCAACCGGTAGATCTTCTGTTTCTTCATCCTGCAGCAGCTGTACCAGTATTAGCATTATTGCCATCTTAAAAATTACAAACTCCTCCACAAATTTTCTAGCAGATGTGATGATCGGGACAGGGATTTTTGGAGATGTTGGCCAGCCACCACTTATACACCCTGACAAAATGTGCCGAAAGCCGTAGGACCTTCCTGCCAACGACTTGAGATTGCTGCGAGTTGCATATAGGGGTTCTGTACGGCCACCTTACAACAACAGTTTTCTTTATTTGGCTGTAAGTATAGTGTAGGTAGGTTCCAAGGTACCCTTGCAGAATGTTAAGAACTTTATGGCCAGCATGTGGCAGAAAAATCATCTCATTTTCTCAAGAATGCCTCAAGTTGCTCTTGCAAGTTGAACGGCAGCCATACCGACTTTCTACAAAGGCTGTAGGAAACTATACCCCCCTCCATAAATGTCGGCAAACTCCAGATTTCATAGGAACAAGGAGATTTGTGTGAACCCATCATTTGTGAGAACCTTTGTGACCGTGGCTTTAAATAATGCTAAACAATCAGTCACCAAATATACTACAAGCACCTTCTGTCTGTTAGGGATAAGCTCAAGCTTAAGCTTTTGTATGTTTGTGTTACAGAAAAGCTGCACTTCAAAGTGAATCTCACTATAAGTGTAAGAGGGGAGCTTTCATGTACATAACTTTAAAAAAAAAATACTAGAAGCTAATGCAGTATGAGTGAAAGCACTAGTAGTTGTGTATAACGTTGAATATGAATAGCCAGCTTAAAGCTTGCAAAATATAGACCTATATATTGACAGGCCAGAGGCCTTGTGGTTTGACTCCCAAGTGTTCATATAATGAACAAAGATGGCTGTTCTCAAATGGCTCCAAACAGGGCACCACCACGTTGCCTCTTAATGCCAAAACTATGCCAAGAAGAGCTGGAAAACAAGCTTTTAAGAATGCAATGTGGTAGTCACATTACT
Source organism: Zenarchopterus dispar (assembly GCA_028564865.1). NCBI lineage: Eukaryota > Metazoa > Chordata > Actinopteri > Beloniformes > Zenarchopteridae > Zenarchopterus > Zenarchopterus dispar. The sequence continues at coordinate 23,031 of JAOWBL010032570.1, forward strand.
TTAGACATACCATTCAGAAAATGTGTCTTGATGATGTGAACAGTGTTATGTAGCACCTTTTTGCAGTGGCTTAGCCCTGTGTTTTCAGTGAACTCACCTCACACAATTTACTTGTCTAGCTTTGGAAATGAATCCCCAAAGCTCCTGCAGTTTCTTATCCTTATTATTACACTCCTCTCTCTCTGCTTTTATTGACAAGAAATACTAATAATAAAAATGTACACACTTAGCGGCGCGTGTCTCAGTTCATTTTGAGTGATCAAACATTCGAGTTAACATCAGGCAAGTGACATCACAGTTAAACTTGACTCAAGTTACGGGATTACTGAAGTAATAAATGAGTATCTAAACAATAACACTGTTTCCACACACACATACATGTGTGTGTGTATATGTGTGTGTGTGTGTGTGTGTGTATGGAGATTATATACTAAGCACAAAGATAGAGGCCAAGGACAAATGACCATCGGGGCCACTATCCAAGATGAAATATTCAAAATCTCCAAAAATACATCAGGAAACTGGCTCCCAGAGATGAAGCACTTAGCAAATATCTCAAGCATTGGAAACTGGAAAAGAAGGAGCTGGAGAAGCAATCATGGGAAGAGAACCCCCTGCAGGGGATGAACCATCGACAGATAGCTGAAGTGGTGGATATATCCGAAAAAAGATTTATGTGCATGTATGCACAGATATACTTAATTTTTATTTTACCTACCAACATTTATCATTTACACCCCCCGACCTCGACAGACGTTACAGACCAGCACCCATCTCACTCTCACTCACACACACTTCTTTTTTTCCTCTTATGTGTGTTTGTCTTGTGTAAGCATGTCTGTTCTTTTATTGCAGCACAATTCACCACACATTCATTTATCTACACAAACGCCACATTAATCTCCACCTACCCACACCACACCCATCACTGTCTTGTCCCTTTAGCCATCTTGTCCTTTCATGTTTCGCATCAGTGATTTTTAGTCCTCTCCTATGAATGATGCACATTTTCACCCACGCAGCTTAAGAACACTAAAATCTGCTGCAAAATCAAAATACATATATATGTCACTGAAAAAGGGTTTACCAAAACTATAGCACTAACCATTAATGCATATATTTGAGGACAGTTGTCTGCATATATATTAATAGTTGACTGTCAGAAATTTCTTTCAACATCAGAGTAAAAGAAAAAAAAAAACAGAACGGAGCTTTGAGTGTGCTTTGGCTCCTCCCAGTGGTAGTTTGTGCTCTCACCACTTTTTAGGCCTTGCCTGGTAAATTTGGGCTCTTGACTGTTGAAACAGCACACCCTGGACAGAGTTTGCACTTGTACAATCAATAACTGCATATATGAGTCTGTTTTTTTATTTTGTTTGTTTTCGGAGATATGCTTCTGTAGTGGACAATAGAGTTCATTTTATTCCTTTTCCTGAATCCATGCAAAGCAGAACATTAATCACTATACTCCTAACTAGTGTTATGGGTGTAGCTCAGATGATGGAGCCACCAAGCACCAGATGTAATGTAGTTCTGGGTAGCTAGCAGTGTTATATCCAGAATTTCAGCTCTACTTTTAGACGGGTGTGACGTGAGTGCTGTAACTTCAGAGCCACTGGTAGCTGTGTAGCGCTAGATGTGGAGTTGTATAGTACATATATGTGAAGTTATGCTTTTCCAGATTAACCTAAAAGTATTTCATCTTCCACTGCAGTGCATGAGCAATGTTGATCTTGATCATGATGACCGTAAGACGAGGCTTCTCCTGCTTTCTCTTCTTCTGCAAACCCAACCCCAAATTTCTCTAAAGCATCTGCGGACAAGGTTTTCACACAAGCAGTCACCATTGGGTCATGAAACAGGACAACAATCCAAAAACACATCGTCAAATCCATCTATCCATGTTCTGTATCTGCTTAATCCAATGCAGGATAAACGGCAGGGGCCCAGCCTGGACAGGTGGCCAGTCCATCACCACATCTGAAAATGAAAGAATCAAGGTTTTGGAATGGCCTAGTTGAAGTCCAGATCTCAACGCGATTTAAACGTTGTAAAGTGACTTTAAAAGACCTGAACTGAGGTGAATGTCCTGAATGTCACAATGAAGGAGAATTCCTCCACAGTGATGTCAGAAACCAACAAACTCACATAGCAAATGTTACTTTAAGTTGAATCTACAAGCTACTGAATCATGCAGGGACTTAATATTGCCCAAATATTTCGTTTCCCTTTTGGCTTCATTTTTGTTAATGTAATGGGATTATGAAAAAGCATTTATAACATTTATTTATATAAGAATAAGAGTATAGACTAAACAGTATATGGACACCTTTTATAGGTATTAGATACGCACCAGTTGATAGACTACACCCTGCTGAACATGCTCATTCATTTTCAGATGAAAGATGCTCATTGGTTGAAAATAAAGCTGGTGGAGCCCACATCCTCCAGCTTCTGCTGTCTTTCATAAGTTAATATATGAAGTTGATCATACTTCATAGTTGAAAGCAAATGAGAATCACCACGTTAAATTTTGTACAAAATCCGCAAATGAACCTGGGTAAGAATATAATAATGGTGCTTGTCTTGGTGTAACTAATTATGATAATCCCAGGCATCTGTCAAACCCTTGTGCTGTAAGGTCAGTGGAAACTTGGAGGTCCACAAGGACAGATGCTTGAATGTTTCCTGATGTATTCAGCTCACACACACTGATGGAGCACCATGTGATGAATATCTACAAGAGCACAACTCAGGGTCACCGAAGACGCTGTGTACTGATAACTGAGAGGTACGAGCACAGTTCTGTCACTTAAAAGTGGCTATAATTACCCATTAATATTTTAATACCAATCCTCCACCATATATTAGAACCAGAAGCAAAGTATTAGCTTGTACAATCTGGAAATATTTAATGCACGAATATGCTTTCTGCAGAGTAACTGCAAGATCGTCGTGAGTTGTGTGCAGTTAATAATCGCTGCTTAAGCAAGAATCAAAGGGAAAATGTGTGAAGTCATTAGAGAGATGTTAAAGTGAGACGGAGGAAAATTTGCACAAATTACTGCTGCGATATGCAGACTAGCGGCCCATGCTTAATGTTTCAAGCGTAGTGTGCTGAAAGAAGAGGCTGTGTTAGAAATAAATATGGTAAAGTGTCCACTCGAGGTGGGAAATTGCCATTTAAAAGAAAATCACTTTAATGTGATTTAAATGAATAAATGCCTCAGACATCTCAGACGGCTATTACTGTTTATGCTTAGAGCTTAGTATTGAGGCTGAAGTTTTTTAGTAAGTTGATTGTGATGTGTGTGTATGTGCATGCTAAGCAGAGAGAGTGTGTGTTCCCATGCACGTGTGCTTGCAGAGTTAAACGCCCTTTGCAGGCCTGTCTTGCAAAGACGTGCAACATTTGTGATCCAAGGCTCTCTCTACTTGTCATTCCTCTTATTTACCACATGGGGGAGACACTGGCCACTGTAGATTATTGAGCAATGAAATCTGCTCTGTTGGCTCCAAACAATCATGAAATCAAACGAAACTTCTAACTTCTCCATGTAAATGACTTTAATCACAAGTGTTGATAGTTTATTAGGTTCCAAAAAAAAAAAAGACAAGAAAAGAAAGAAAACGAAACAAAGACATATCTCTTAATCTAAATGAAGATATTTTACTGTTGAGTTAAGCTGAAACAAGAATACAAATGCGACATCCAAAATTATTAACTTTCTGCCAGTCAATAATCAATGTGGCCTTTGGCTGAAGCTACGGTCACAATGACCCTCTGTGAACACCCTATGAATGAGTTTTGGACCATTTCCTACAGCCTCCTTAAGGCAGCCTTATAAGAATCCAGCATCCCTAACAACCTTTGTGACGTTAGAAAACGATCTCTTCTGCTAGTTCCTAACTAAAACTTCTGTCACAAAGGTTCTTATGAACGGTGGGTTCGTGTGAATTTCCCAGTTTGTACAAAATCTGGAGTTCGTAGACATTCATGGAGGGGGGCATAGTTTCACACCGAAGTGTGACATTGCAAAGTCTATTGGGATTTTGACGTATTTTTAGGTTTATTTATCTCAAAGCAATGTTTGTGCAGGCCATTTCTTGGTGTTAACACATGAAAGGAGTCAACTTGCTTTGGCATAGCGAATGATGCAGAAATGACCAAAAGCTATCATAGATTAACAAGAAAAAAAAGCCTGTATTCAAGACAGTCACAACAACAAAAGACTGGTGCTCTAAGAAGTAAAACAGGAGGTCCAGGTGGTGTGATGCTTGATCACTCGAATAAAACTTGAAGAAAACCATGTTCCCTCCCGCCTTGTCTGTCTGTGCTATAGAGTGACGTAGACTAGATTAAACCCCGTCTTGGTCCTTCGGTGGTTAGCTCGTAGTGTGCATTCATGGTGTTGTGACATCATGTTTTTGTCTGTTTGTTTTTATGAACATTAGAAGAAAAATTCTGAGCATTTCGGTTGTATTCAATCAAAATTCATATTCCTGCAAATTTCCCAGGCCCCACCTACTCCACCTTTAGAGGGGTGAAAGGTCAGTCCAATATTTCATCAACAAATGTTCAAGTTTTGAAGCACAGATTTAATTAGACTTGTTTGGTTTTTTTCCTTTAAGTTAAAATAAACACAAGAAATCTAGTAAAACCATCCATTCTGAAGCGAACAGCTGACCTGATCACAGATCCACAAACGTTGATCCCGGTGAGCCGTTCAAAAGCATTGTTGACATGTCTCTCGGAGCTGTTTGAAGACATTCTCAGAGCTGTTGTGTTTGACCTCTTGAAATGAAGCTGCTTCTTATCTTGAGGTTACCAATTACTACCAAAGTAACTTTTATAACCTGTACTGTAGAGTGTTACTGTAAAACAAACAAACAAAAAATAAATCCCTCAAGAAATGAGGACAAGAGTAGGAGAAGAAAAAAAAACCCATCAGGAGCACGGAGGAGAGAGAAATCTCTGAGGAGAGAGGGGCTTTGCTTTGTTCGTCTGAACCTGCTCGAGGTGCTGCAGAGACACTGAATTACGGTGCGAAGACGTCAGGAGCAGGACAGAGAAGTACGGTGAGACTGTGATGAGTCCTTTGTGGAAATCTGACTGCAGGTACAGGGACCAAGGTCCTGACAGATCCAGGGCACGGCGTGACATTGCTTTCCTTTTATTTGTCCTGTGAAATAGGACATAGTAGGGAAAAAAAATCCTCTTCATATGCTCTTCTATGATTTCTTCAAAGCTGAATAATCTGTTTGGCTGTTTTAACACACAGACGCACACCAACGGTGTTGTTTAATCAGTGCACCAGAATGGCTGAAATGGTGAAGACAACGTTTCTCTGTGTAATTTTATCTTCAGCTGTGAAGCTTGTGTCCCCACATCGTCTCTCGCCTCCTTCACTTCCACCCCACCAGAACAGCGCTGCTCTGAGATGAAATATACTCTGCCAAAAGGGAGTGTGTAATGGTTTACCAAAGGGAGAGAGGTAGACCCCTTGGTTGGCTTTAACCGAAAAAAAAACAGCACTTTTCTAAGACAAGAACCGTTGACAAATAGAGTTGCGTTAGTTCCATGCCATTTGTGTTATCAAGTGTTTCTGAGGCTGGTAAAATAGCGAGAAAATCATTCTTCATGGCACCGGATGGAGTGTGTAGTCAGCAAAAAAAAACCCCTCAAAAACCTGGCAGGTCATGAATCCTGGTTTGTACGAGGGGAAGAAAAAGAAGATGAAAAACATTTCTAAGGGAATTAATGATAGAAGAGCCTTGCCGGTGTCAAAGCCTGACACTTCCACAGTGACACCAAAGCACGCTGTGAATGTCTACGTGCATGCATTGGTGTGCTGGGGATCTCGTGCACAGTGTTTTTTTTTTGTGTCATGCATCCATTTTGCACAGTTAACTTATTTTCTGTGTACCATCGACAGGTAGAAGTCATGACAAACATGAAAATAAATACATAAATGGAGATTTTTGTTAAAGTGAGACTATCAATTCTGTTTTATGTTTTTCATACTTATATACCCATGTGAAGGGCAGCACGGGGGACTAGTGGTCAGCACTGTTGCCTCACAGCAGGAAGGTTCCTGGTTCCACTCCCGGCAGGAGTCTTTCTGTGTGGAGTTTGCATGTTCTCCCCGTGCTTGCGTGGGTTT
>JAOWBL010032610.1:0-29189 GCA_028564865.1 Zenarchopterus dispar
CACACACACACACACACACACACACCCACACACACACACACACACACACACACACACACACACACACACACACACAATAGCCCTGATTGCTCCTTTTGCCTTTTTTCACCTCCTATGACTTTTTTCTTTCTTTTAACAGAGTTAACTTTTTTATGAAGTTATTAAAGACACTGGCTTCTGTATTAAAATCCTCCCAGATAGATGTGATTTCCTGCAGTGGTGCCCCCCCAGCAGATGGTGCCCTATGGTCACTGCGTCCTACTTTTCTCTCAGGAAATCAATGCAGGACCTTCTGATGATGATCAGCTCTTAATCTGAAATATTCTTTTCTGCAGCACCAAATTATGAAATGTGGCATGTAAAAGCCCATTCTACTAAATCACACTCCCATAATTCACAACATTATTTAAATACTGTTTAGTAGCTACAATTAAACATGGGAATACAAACAAAATGTCTGTAGTAAACTTATCCATCATATCTGTCATTCCTGGAGTGAAACCAAACTCCTAGCTAGTTTAAAGCCTCCACAACACTCCAGGTTTAAACACCACCTTTTTGTGGTTTTAACTTGTCCCTTTTCAACATGAGATATGGGAAACATCCAGACACACACTGCAACTATGTGATGCAGCTCTGGTTTAAACTCGCTCTGGCGTGGTTCTTTGAATCCGTCCTCACCAACTGACAGTTCTGTGTGAGATCAAAGTTTAACAGTTAAATGACTTGTTTATGTACCTGCTGTCCTTGCAAATTGGACCCAGTCACAACAAACAGCGTCACATCTTTTTTTTATCAATGGCGAATGTGAATGAATAAGATGGAAATTTTAGGTGGTTAATGTGCTGCATCCCTGTTGGGTTAAATTAATTGTCTCAATTTCCATCTGAAGAGGCAGAGCAGAGAGTGGCATAAAAATCAAAGCATTACCAAGAGAGGAGATTTGTCTAATGGGACAGGCCAGATGGTTACATGAATATGCCCAATTAAGGGACTTTTTTTTTTCTTTCTTTCTCAGTGTTACATAATGCTTAAGTTTAAAGGCAGTTGGTGGAATCTAGTAACCTTCATTATCAGGTCCCTTCCATTCATATTCAGGGTTTTTTTTCCCCTCCATCTTAATGCTGCAGCTTTAAGTGCGTCTCAGTTTAAGATGGACAACAGGAAACTGAAATGTCAAATGGGGACATAGTGAGACTGTTATCGCTGCACCTTAAGAGCCCCCACTGCAGATGCCACTTTGGTTGTTAGACATGGTCGATCCTTTATGAGTTTGAGGGTGTTCATCTAAGGTGATAGGAGCAATCTGTGCGGTAAAAATAACCCTTCAGTTACCCCTTCTAGCCTGAACTGGATATTTGAAGTGGTTTCTCTGCCCAAGGAGAAAATTGCAGCTCTCAGACGTCTCAGCAATCTCAAAGGAAGTGAATTCATTATTTCCTTTTTGTTTGTTTTTATTTTTTGACAACAGGTGCTGCCAGTTGGTGTGTAGGTGTTCTTTTCTGCACACACTCACACAGTGGAAACAGTGATACTCATGAAATTTTGATGTGGGAGGACTGATGGGGTGACTAAGGCTAGTGTTCAACAAAGCCTCTTTGACAACTAATCAATAGACATATAGACCATAGCTAATGATCAGACTCGGTTTTCAACCAATTATACATATTTACACTTTTTTCCCCCTTTAGATTTTGAGAATACTCATACAAAACTAAAATAATTACGTGCTCCAGGAGTGTGAAGCCTCCATGTTTGAAATAATATGCTTCAAAAACAGCTTATGCAACAACCCAGACTCCACTCACAGTGAAATGATGAACAAGCTGTTACATGATGTTCACTCTCGAGTTGTTTTTGTCTGAATGTCGGGAGCAGCGCTGTTTTAGGTCATCCGAAAGGCTGCCCGCTTTGACTGACAGCGGCAGTCATTCGCATGACCCCCAGCACTGCTGACGCTGCTGCTTTTTACAGCGGGATCTAAAGCTGCATCTGAGACAAGTCACGGGGTCAGAGGTCATTCCTGTGCAGATCTAATTCATTACATGAGTTAGAAGTAAATTTCACCGAACCCGAAAAAACAAAAACCCAGAACGAAGGTCAACCGTATCAAACTTAAAAACACAACGCAAGATGAATGCAGCATTCTCAAAATGAAGGTAAGACTCATCTTTTTAATCCCTGGAAACACCATATATACAAACATGATCCAGAATTTCTTTTTTTAAAACATATAATTTTACAGAATGACATATCTACAAATGTATATTATAATCACAGTTTGAATATTCCACAAAAGAGAGCAAAGGGAACCATTGCACAATAACAGACATGTCAATTCATTTTTACAGACCAACATCTCGTTTACTCAACATCAATTCTTCATTTTCATCATGAAACACGAGGTTTGATTCATTCAACCACACAATGCTGCAGCATGGCTTCATTTTAAGGCTATTAAAACGCAGAAAATATTGGATTAGCAAGTACTCAGTCTCTTTCAGGTGACACACTGTGACTAAATCTGAAGAAGCATATTAGCATGCCTCAGAGATTTATGGAGACTTAATTAGAATATCCCACAACAGATTATTGCATAGGCTGTATTTTACCTTTGCACAGCACAAAAAAAAAAAAAAAAATGCATTCAGCAACAAGCACCTCAGTTTTGATTTTACATGCATGAAAACACTTGAAATAATCACTTGACTGTACAGATTTTTTTTTGTTTGTTTCCAAGCGATTAGTTAAATTCAGTGTGAGGAAGAACCAAGATGTAATCTGTAGGTTTCCTGCCAACAGATTTACATATTGATCCCGTGTCATAAAGAAGTCAGTTCAGATACTCGAAAAGTAGAATCACATCAAACGCAGGGTGCCCCCGAGCAGCGAGAGGGGCTTTAAGGTCTCCGTGTCCTCAAAAGTGAAGACGTTCCAACTTTATTCAAGTTCTGGTCCATTTCAGCATGGCCTTGGAGTGAATTGCGAAGGGATCTGGCTGTAACCGCTCAAAATCCGTAAAAGTCTAATTAACTGCAGGGAGGGAAGTAGAAACGGGGGTGGGGGTGTGGGGGACTGGCGAAGGCTAATAAAACTGGGAGTGTGTGGACTTGTATGAAAGACAAAGTTTATGACAGTGAGGGACAAAAAGCATTTCCATGCATCACTGAGCGCTACGGAGCTGCAGGTGTGTGTGAATGTGTGTGTGTGTGAATGTGATTGACAGACGGATGTAAATGCAAATCGTGTACAACACGAAAGCTTGACAAGTTCAGAAGCCGCACGTGCAGCTGTGCACGTGTACAATTTTAAATATTCGAACGTCAACACATTTGCATGTTGCACAGGCACAAGCATTAAAAAAACAAAACAACAGCATACTTGCACACAGATGACGTGAACAAAGAAAATGAAGCGAAGGATGGCAGAAACAACATTGCACTTTGTCCCTGTGATGGATTTCTGCGGCTTTCCTGAGCTACAGCTACGGATCTGCTGCTCTCCCTTTGACTTTAATTAACTTGGATTTACCTCTACAGATTCAGCAACACTACAAAGCCTCAAAATAAAGAGTCAACATTTTAGTCTCCTACCCCACCAAATCATGTCGTGAAGATGGTGCAGACTACTTTTAGAAGCTGTAAGCATCTCAGTGTCCTCCGTTTGAAACCAGGAATGACGAATAATGCCACGAACCACATTTAAGGGTAACTTTGTACTCATGAAGTCTCTGAGGAACACTTAATCAGGCCAGATTTTAGTGGGGAAAAGACAAAATGTTCAAGGTGTTCATTAAATTAAGAAAAAAAAGACAACAAAAAAACAAACTTGGTGCTGCAGTTATGCAACATATTAATAAAATCAAACCAAGCAGACATACTAAAAATAAAAAAAAAACTTAATGTTAACCCAGTTAAGGGGAAATTAAAAAAAATAATAATTACATTCAGTTCGGCCATGCTAAAGACCAGCTCTACATCTCAAACTTCGCGTGATATTATTTTTTACTTTCTTCAAACTAAACTCGACTTGAGATACTTCAGCAACGATGACATTTTCCTGTTCTTCATAGGGAACGTGAAGTAGATGATCCCTGTAGTTTAGCACCCGTGTCACACAGATGGGTGGGTCTGCTGATGAAGGGAACCTTGCGTCACCAAGTTATAAGTGCTGCAATGAGTAAAGAAAAAAAAATCCACTGGTGACAAACCAGGTCCCCTCAACTCTCAGCTGATCCGTTTTTCGCTTTTGCTTCAAACATGGAGCTGTGTGCAGTCAAGCTGGAGAAGCAATCCTTCAAAAATACATTTGGCGTATTGGCAGATGGACGTCAGGGGATGGTGAGAGAGAATATGCTGGCAATGATCACATCAGTGTACTTACTGTAGGTTTTTTTTTTTCTTCATTTTTCTTTTCTAGGCAGAATTTGCTAAACATTCACAATAATGGCATCCTCAGTCAATATATTACAAGGCAGTTCAAGTTCGAGGAAACTGGCCGAAAGAGTCATCTTGGCAACGGGAGACGAAGACAAATTGAGTGGAAGATTTGTTGTATTGAAGTGGAGCAATGTGGACAGAAAGAGTTGAGGAGGTCTCGCATCCCGCTGGTACTTACAACGTACCAGTCCCTCCTTCATGTGGTGGGAAGATTTGTGAATACCGGAGATTTCTCAGGTAGTACTTGGTCTTTTGCTTCTTTTTTTTTCCTGTGACATGATGGTGTCACTTCCTCCTGACTCCGTCTTCAGGGTCCCTCTGCTGTTTGATGAGCTTTTCAATCTCAGCCCCCAAAGTCTGCAGATTCTCCTGAGAAACGAGGAGAAAGCAAGAGAGATCTCAGCATTTCAATAAAATAAAAACTACACCAGCGTCTGTTTTGTTATCACGCAGCGAAGAAAAAAAAAAAAGTAATTCAAAGAAATTCTTAAAAATTAACAGCTTTTGTGTAAGTATTTATATGGTAGAAAGCAGCTGCTGTCAAAAACTTTAAATTATGAAAAACGATAATCATAGACCATTAAACTGAAAAGGCATCATTATACATCACAATAAGTATCAAGCTTTGATTTGGCTTTGTCACAACCTTTTGTGATCCAGGTGAGTGTTTTATATTTTTACATCCTGCTCTGTGACAATCCTCCATCACTGAAAGAAAAGTCAAATTACAGCCCTCACATTACTGCAATTTGTAGCTTCGTTCAGGCTCTTAGAATATGGAGTCTTTGAGCTTTACAGAATAACTCTGACACAACAGGAGGCTGATTAGTTGTAAAATATGAAAAAGGACTCACGGTTGTACCCAAACAAAGTTCAGGGTGGGAAAAGAAATTCAACGCAGGGTTAACAATACACATAAAGAGGATGGTGACAGGTTGAGAGTGCAGGACAGATGGAAGGCAGACAGTTGTCAGATATGATCTGTCACGAACACTGTCACACGCACACTCCTGTCTTGTTTAGAGACTTTTTTATCTTCCGTCATTGTTAATGTAAAACATAAGGTTGTCAAATTGTTGTTTGTTTGAAAGTGCCCACCAAGGGGAGTTATTACTTTTAACAGAAGACATTATTTTCCAAACCATGTGAAATAGCTTTAGGGTGGGGAAAAATAATAATAATAAGCATCACCATTAAAGAAATTAGCATAATTTTTCTATCAGCCAGTTTGGCACATCTTAGACCGAAGTTCCTTAGTTCCGGTCCTTGAGGGCCACAGCATGGCATGTTTTAGATGTTTCATGCTTCGACACACCAGATTAAATGAATGGATCGCCATCAGTTTGCTATCAAGATCTCCTTACAAATGTGTTAATGATTCATTTGAAACGCCCTTGTCGGAGGAGGGAAACTCCTAAAACATGCAGGACAGTGGCTCGCGATCCATGCACTTTGAGACCTTAACCAATCAGCGCAGACTAGGTGAACTGAGACTTAAAAAGAAAAAAAAACAAAAGGATATAAACATGTTTAAGACTTCAGACGTGTTCCTCTAGGTCACATTAAAACTACAGAATAATTTCTATAAAAAATTAGGTAGAAGAAAATCAAGAGCAAAGTGTTTAATTCTGCAGATTCACAATGCAGAAGTGCTGGAGGAGGAAAATCCTGAAGTCTGGTGGCCTAGTGGGGGTGTGAGAAGCACAAAGACATTTTTTCAGCCAGTGGATCCACCTACAAGGATGAAGTAAGTTACTTTTACAACACTGTCCAAGATCACTCCTGCACTTGTCCATCATGACTTTCTTTTTTTTTTTAATCCATCCATCATGACTTTCTTGAGTGTCCTCTGCCATGGTGTCGCCTGTAGCTGTGCGACGTAGCTTCAAAGTTATTGATGTGTATCAAGTTATCCAATGTTTTTGGAATAGATGACTAAGATGGGAGTTCAAAGTTATTTTGCTGGGTTTTGCCACCAGTATGGATGAGTAACGGTGAGAGCTAGAGGACACTTCTGGAAGGTAACCAAACGCTCCTTCAAAATGAAACTGATGTTTAATAAGAGCAAAAAAATTGTTTCCAGTACAGGAAAAAAGTCTAAATACTTTGAAGAGGTCAAGGTGGAGCCTTGCATGGATGTTGCAAAGCTAATACAATTACAAACTAGCTGCACATTACTAGGCCTCGAAACCAAATTGCTCACTTTATCACCATTATCAATTAATTGAAATCTTTTTCCCACACTTAGGGCTGAACACCACAATGGAGTTATCTATCTACCGGGGGAGCACTCACCTTCAAAGTAATGTTCTTCAACAGCGTGTCCTCCAGCACAGCCTGCAGCTTCCTGTTAATCTCCAGCGACAGGTCTAGGGTAAGACCGCTGTCTGCAGGGTGGGAGGTGTAAAGCGAAGCCATGATGCCGCCCCGTCGGCTGAGGTGGGCCTTGTTAATATCTGATGCCTCTGATGAGAGGGCTCCTGACTCTTCTCTAAGTACATAGCTCTGGATAATTCTGCAGGGAGGAAGGAGAGGCGTCGAGTCAAACCATGTGCTTCAAAAGGAAAGGAAACGTGTGTGTGTGTGCGCGTGTGTGTGATGCCAGCTGGAGAGTGTTGAACACTGAGACAGCTAGATTTCATACTCTGAGTAGATGGAGAGCTCATTCAGAGCAATAAACCATTTCCAGTAGCAAAAGAAGTGGACGTTACAGGAATAGTAATTCCAGTGAGACGGCTCATTGGACCCATGCACACAGGACACATTCAGTCACAGTGAGAAAGATTATTATTGTGCCCGTCAGAGGAGGAAAGGTAATGAAAACGGTAGAATTAGAATGGGCCACTGGGGTTCAATTAATCAAGTGCATGCCCCTTTTTGTAGGAGAAAGTGAGATAAATGTTCATGTTTGTAAAGCATTTTCTCCTGAGTAACAATGAGGTTAAGCCATGTTTATGTCTGAGAATGAAGGAAAATGACTTATGAAAAGTAACAACACTAAACTTCCTGTTGTTCAATTGCAGCCCAGAGAACGAAGACCAGTATTTGTACTTAGAGGAAAATGGATACAAAAGAGCTGCCACTGTGATTCATATTCCTCATCGCCTCTAACTTCACCCTCTTCTTCAGTCATGTTATATAAAAAATTAAAAATAAAAAAATAAAAAGTTCCCCCTTTTTTATTTCTAAAATTCTACATATCAGAACATAAAATAATCTGGTCCTTACAGGTTCAAAACATTGGGTTCATATATCCTCACATGAAACACAATAAAACAGGATACATTACACTGTGTCACTGATTTAATAAAACCAAGTGTAAATGAAGATGTAGTTTGTAAAAGACTAAGTACTGATCATGAATCAACAACTTATAGAACAAGCTTTAGTACCACCAACAGGACCTGCAACTCATGAAGTAATATATTAAACAAACCAAAATCCATTTTACAAAAGACTTATAAAAGCAGTGTGGACAGGTGAAGACAAGTGACAACAGTCTTCCAGAAACAGTCAAGAATATCTTCATATTTAAATTGAATCAGTAATCAATATTCAATCCAGCCACACACCTACAGCTCTAATGTGAAACATTAAAATGACTCTACCCCTGTTTGTGCTATTTTCATTCAAATTAAGTGATTCTGAGAACAATATTTAGAAGGTATGTACTAAAGGATGACTTTTCTGATTGGATACGAGAGTGATTAAGACTTTATATCTCAGAGTCAGACACAGTACCCTCCAAAAGTATGAATACACCTGAAAATATGTCCCAGATTTGCTGACGAATCAGTGTCCAAGAATGCCAGTGTAACTTCACTAGTAGAAAATAAGTTTATCTATGAAAGATGCTCAATTTAAATACAGAAACCCAACCTCAACATCACTGTTAACCGTGTTGAGAAGTCTGCAGGAAGCAAAGTTCCTCGAAAGAATCATAATTGCACTGAACAAGAACAAAAGACTAAAGTACCCAAACAAGCCTCTACGATCTCTTTTTTTTTTTTTTTTTCTGGGTTTTCCTGACAGCACTGCACAATAAGTAAATAAACAATACCAAAACCTAACAGCCTGACTCAGGAGCATTCAGGAAGACAATGAGAGCGCAGACTGATAAAAGGTGGAAATGTTTCATGTGTCCATGGATTACTATTATGACTGCAGTTACTGCTGCAGCTGCTGGTACCAGTCCTACTGCTCATTTATTAATACCAAGCACAAAAACACCTATTAAAATAAAATCTTAAGTACGATAAACAAATGTGTATACAAGTTTAAGGATACAGTTAATCCTCTGCTGAAAGGATTAACTCTTTTCCATTCGGAAAGAGTATGCTCTCTTTTAGCGAATCATCTTATTTAAGTGAATTTGTTATTAAAAATCTTGAAAGAGTTGCAAACACACTGTGATGTTTTAGTCAAAGTCCGTGAAATAATAATAGAGGCAACAAAGATTAAACATCTCAGTTGTGTTGCACACAGGACTCAACATGCAGCTCAAAATACTTTAAGACGGGGATTGTTTTTGACATGCATTTTGATCAATTAAACTGGTAATCAACACCATCTCCAACGTGCACGTGCAGACTGTGCAAGAAGAATGGATCTATCCTTTATTATACAGTGAATATTGTGTTTTCTTTCTTGGTGCGTTAAAGCAACTACTGAGTTCAGCCTCACATCTAGCACAACATAAACTTAAAAACAGCAATATACTCAATGGTGCAAAAAGAAGTAGAGCATCTAGGTGAGCACTATAAACAAGCCACCTCCATAAACTATCCCCATCCACATACATGAACACACAGACACAGCACCTGGGCTAACCCAACATTAAATGAAACTTACCTCTGACTAGACTTTTAAGGGTCCATATTTGGACCCCACATCCATCACGACAGTGTTTAGTGTTAAAAAAAAAAAAAAAGTGACAGAAATTAAAGATGTAGCACATGGTATGCTGAATGACATGCAGAGATCAGCAGGCACAGAGATACGAGCAACATGTCAGGGACAAGCGAGAAGATGCCTTTAGTTCTGAATGTGAGACTAACGCAGGCTTTCTTTAGAGTAAAGACAGCGGTGCAAATATGCATGAAGCACAGGTGTCTATCTTGATCAAAGTCATGTTTTCTTTGAATTTAAGTTACATTCCACAGATTTTAACAAAAAACTTTAAAGGCAGATTTTTGAGGCACTGTGTTCCAACATGTATATTATTATTAGATGCAATGAGAGCTTAGTAAATTGTATGCGTGTTCTGTATCATATCCAAAGAAAGGTGACGTGGCTTTCATATTGTTTACAGAACTTAAGAATATAAAAATAAAAAAAAAAAGATTAGATTAGACTAACTGGTACAGAAATAACTCCTATTGAAGTGATCCATGACAGCAGATTCAAAAAAAATCACACTTAGCAGATGTGGATACACCACAAAAAAGCTGATAAACTTGGAGAACAAAGAATTCTGTTTTACTGCATGTCCTGAAATGCGAGGTCATCATATTCCCTCACATTTGACTCAAGAATACTTTGGTAAAACAGAAGAGGTTCTGGTTGACTCAAAGCTGCTGAAAAAGCCCACATCACCACCATGCTGACAACTAATCTGGACCTTTTCTGTAAATTGGTCACCCCTGCAAAAAAGTAATACTTGTTCAGTGTATTTGTAATCGTACTGCCATGAAATGTAAGATTTAACATGCAAACAGAGCTGTAGTGTTTAGATATAGTGCTTGTTTTTTTTTTTTCTTTGATCATTCTGGAGTATTTGAAAATGGCTTTATAGTACTTCCAAGATTCATGGGCAGCAACAATTATTTCTCTAAGGTCAATGCTTTCTCTGTCACATGACTGTATGATTTCACTTTCTGGGATTTATAGCAACTGAGCTCCAATGTACTGAAAGAATAATTAGCTGCTTGTTTCTGACTTCCTTTGAGAGGATACAAACATGCTGTTTGAAAAAAATGACAAAAAGTTGGATAGGTAAACACACATATACAAAGAACAATAAAATTGAAAAGTGGAAGGTTGTTTCTAGTTCAGGAAAGAATTTTTCTAAGGAGTCTCAAAAAATATTGCAATAATCATGTAAATTTATATTTCACATTATTTAACTGTACTCTTCTTGCAGTTGTGTCAGTGAGTCATGGCGTAGTCACTGCTGCTACTGAGAGGAAGGAAATTATGGACATGAAGCAGAGCAAAATGCTTACAAGTTGCAGTTACAATTAAAAGATTACAAGGTATTTGTACACTGCAGACTGCAAATATGAATATTGCATAAATATTTAGAGCTGCAAAAAGCAGTCTAGGGAAATTTCTTACAAACATACATGCATAACGTATACAGACTGAAATAAAACTACTGATTCCACTTTGCAACTCTATAGTCTTTGAAAAGTGGTGGAAATAAATAAATACAAATATATGCTTTGAAATGCAAAAACATTGCTTTGGTATGGATGAGGTAATATCGTTAAAACTGCCCTGCTGACTTCCCTCCATTAACTACACCTAATATAAGGCCCTTTAAAATGCTTCATCCATATTTCTGTTTCTTTCTTCATCACCTGCTTTACATTTACAGTAAAGCCAGCATCAGTGTTCACCAGGTTGTCCTGGGGGATAGGGACAAAGAGGCAAAAAGGACAAATTCATATTCATACTCGAGGTAGTATAACTCCACCGGGCTTAGCTGAGATTCTGAAGAGCTAAGTTTAGTACTGCAACTGTGGGATTCGTCCTCAATTTAACTCTTGAATGTAGGTTGAGGCTAATGGTTTCAAGTAGGTAGCTGGGAAAGAAATTTGAGCTGAGAAAGAAGACACAATCCAAAATGAATAAAGGGGGATAAAATCAATAGAAACGTTACCTGACCTTTGATAAGCAGCAATAATATTTTGCTCATTTTCTCTATGAGACAAATATTCATTCAAGTCCCCTTGCCACAATAGGATTATACTCCACAGTTTGATCTAATTTTGAGGCCTAAAATTGATCTAAATCCCTTAGAAAAGTATGGTTGCAGCATATACTAAAAATTTATCATCACTGTAGTAATAATACACACAATATCAATATCACAAAATAAAAAAAAAGAAGACTTTAAAAATGTCAGTCTATTATATTAAGGGACATGCATTCATGCTCTTAATCGTCTTTAATACATTTGACCAATCAGATGGACGCTGAGTCCCTGACTGATTGAGAAGCACACCCCCATATTTGCATGTTAGAAGTACAGATTGTGTTTTGCATGTCATAATGATAGATGGGTAAGAGGGGAGTCGGGAAAAACATAGGAGAAGAGGAACTTTTGGCAAAAAAATGTGCAGTATGCACACACATCATACTACACACATCATACTACTACTACTACCACTATTACACTACAACATGGATCAACACAAAGCGTGTTCTTCCACATTGAATAACAACATAATGTTGGAGTTTGTTTCTTGTGTTAGTTTCTCCATCCAAAAACTAGATTAAAAGGATCAAGACTGTACAGTCAATATAGTAGTGGTTGCTAGATTAATTTTTTTTCTCTCCAATAAACCCACACTGCTGGAGTAGAAATAAAACATTTCTGTTTACATCTGGGATCTATGTTGACAGCAAACCATAAAGACATTACTGCCAGAAACCTACATTTTTGTTTAAATATTACAAGTGAAATCATCATCACAATTTTCAACTATGACATTACATATTAAATGTTTTCCACAGCACTGTGCATCTTTATGTTAAGTATCTGATTAAGATCATCAAACTGTCCTTTACACTGTCTCTGTATTAGGCTGTGTCATAAGTATGCATGGCTCATCTGCAAGGATCCTTATCAAGGTGCAACCCCTCCCCCTCCAAATCATCTGGATCAAAAATAGCCCTGAATGAACTTTGTCATGAATCAGAGTCTGAAGATGAGCGGAAGACACTCAGAAGTATGCAGAGGGGCATAATCTGTGTGTAAGCAGATGCTGTCTGTCAAGATCGGCTGAGGCTGAGCTTCGTCATGCAGTTGACTGCTGTGTGTGGAAGCTGCGACTGCTCGTGTTATCACATGAAGCATCTGTTTGAGTCATAGGAGTAGTTTCTCCACTTTTTAAAGGCTCATTGTAGTTCAAAGTGTATTTCTGGAGCATTACTGTTACTTAAAAAAAACAAAAAACAAACATGAATCAGAGATTTTTTTTTTCTTTAAACAATTTTCACTCTCAGTACAGCCCATTTCAGCATTTTATCACACAATCTAGTTTATGGTCAAACCAATAGTATTCATTCTGTTCAACAACCTTTCCTTCCATCTGTTTCTCTGCTCCATCAACTTGAAATCACGTGACTCACTTTGTCTTTTTGCGGATCTCATCCACCAGCTGCTTGATATGATCCTCCATGAACTCGATTTTCTCCTGCTTCCGTGCCAAGGCCTTTTGCAGACGGACAATGCGCTCCACAAGCACAGCCTTATCAACCTCCGGGAAGCTGTCCACAACCATCACCGAAGGAGCCGACTGGCTCTCTGGTGAACGCTCTTCAGCGCCACTAGTCCCACCGTGGCGTGCATTCAAGGACCCTGGGGGGACATTAATGAGGACATTAACATCAGATAAAAGTATCCAACCATGCTGCATTTTTAGAATTTTATTATGTGCAAGGTTATTTCACACAGGAAAGCAAAAAATTAAAAAAATTCTAAAATATTACAAAACTATATGAAAACTTGGATAAATAAATAATTTAATTCTGTTCTGATACTGGTGTGAAATACCAACCAAATCTTGGAGGAGTACCTGAGGAGCTGGAGCGACTACCCATGCTGCTCGCATCCCGGTCACAACCTCCATTTTCAACCTGCTCCAGCCTCTTCCGGGCTGTAGAAGGGAAAAAAAAAATAAGACAAATAAATCCCTAATAAGGCTTTGTACATTTTCAGGCTTTCCTGACTCTTTGTTGAGACGGACATCTACTCTGTAAATAAGTCCTGTAGGTCTGCGCGTACGCCCATGTGCTATAGCAGAAAATGTCAAGAGGTGTTAGCGTTACTGTTATTTCACATTCTGATCTTTACTGATGTTACCCTCCACCCACACACTGAAACTGCGCAAATGTATGTGGCATTGATAAACACGAAACACAAGGAAGCCATTCTTGAAAGGCTGTAGATGAAACAATGACTACTTTTTGGATCAGGTCCAGCATCTTTTGTGTTTTACTTGAAATGTCATATGAGCACATTTATGAACAAAAAATGAGGAAATAATTCTTTATTAAAAGCTACCAAGTAATTAGCACTGCTTGAGTGAATTCATTTAGATTTCCTTTACGTCAACCTGAAAAAAAAAACGTGAGTCAAATTACTTTTGAAGAAAAGTGTAGGCTCAAACTTTTTATGCATAGCCAAAGGCTTCCAACAATTATTCCGATAAAGTGTAACTGCAATATCAAAGAAAACTCACTAATTAGCCAACTGAAAATTTCTAAAATTTTCCAAACGATTAGCATAAGTGAAAAAGTTTGTCAGCCTTCATTCTGTACTCCATGTGCATAAAAAAATATGCAGGCTCTCTCTTTTTAAATATCCCTGCAGATTCCCTTCATCAGGATTATATGGATTATGTGCCAATGGAGTTCAATGCAAAATAGTGTCTAACCTTGCGTTAGTTGTTTCGTGAGGTCCTTTATATTAGCTGCTTGTTTCCTCTTCTGAGTCACCAGCTCATCCCTCAGTTCCTCCACTCTGGTTTTTAGTTGGGCCACATCTGTTTGCAACACTGTCCTCTCCTCTTGCAGGCTGTGCACTTCCTGCTGCCTCAGCACCTCTTCTTGTTTCAGTTGCCGTGACTACGGGACCAAATCGAATAGAGGCAAATTGAAGGCAGATGACACCGTAATACACTGCATAACTAAAGGATATTTTCACAACAACTGCTGATTTTTGGTATTAATTTTCAAGTTCAAACAACTCATCTGAGGCTTTTTTTCAGTTATAATTTTATGTTTTAAAAAAAGGCTTGATCACAAGCACAAACCACATGAGAAAAATAAAAGCTTCTTAATGTACACAAAAAATAAATATGTCTTGAATTTTCCTTCCATTAACCCCATTCAACCACTAAAATTGAGTTAGCTTCACTCTCATCATGTCAGGACCATGCTATATTTCAGTGTGTATTCAGGGTATCCTGACCTTGTCGTCCAGTAGTCTGCCAGTCTCTTCCAGCTTTGCTTGGAGCTCTGTAAAGCTGCTGTTGAGCTGATCAAGCTGAGACTGTAGTGCATTGCTCTCTGACTGCAGCTGGGCGTTCTTGCTGCTCAGCTTCTCGGTAAAGCCCAGTAACTCGGCCTCACGCTCCCTGCTGCCTTGAACATCCCGCTGCAGGTCAGCCATCTGACTGGTTAGGGCATCCACTTCTTCATTTAGAGATGTGATCTCTTGTTTGTCACTAAAAACAAGAAAGGGAATGAAGCATACTGTCATAAACGTTCAATAAACAGAATACATGTCTTTATAACAAGGTCTAACAAAGTGATTTGCTTGATACCAATAGAAGAAGTGTGGCTACATAAATCACTAAAGCCAAAACACCTAACAACAGTTTCTAACCATTAATTTACTGAGAAACCTGGACTATAATTTTCCAGAATAACAATCACAATCTGCTTTGTCTCTCTGCCAAAAGCTGGTTCGATCATTATCTTTTGTTTTCCTCTCTACAACTTCAACTGTTATACACGTGATGGAAAACCATCCTGTCTCTCAATATAACAGCCAGAAACGAGAAACCACTGCTGCACCAAGAGTTTTGAGTATAGTCTCTCTACCATGAACATTCACTCTGCAGACAGACACACACACACGCACACACAGAGAGAGACCTGAGTCCTTCCTTGCCCTTTGTGCTAAATTAGTCTCTGACCTATCTTTGTACGCTCTGAGAACAAAAAGAATAAGATTATATGGGCAACAACAATTTCACAACTGTTATATTGAAACCAGTCACATTAAACTGGTGATACAAATAAACGAGATAGGGACTTTAGGGAGTGGGTGACCAAGGTTCTGTAGGACTCACAGCATTTTTATATCTCGTCTCTCACTTTACAAACTGAGGTGATGCCATGCATTTTATTCCTTTTAATCATAAATGTAAAAACTGTTTGTCAGACGCTTCTCTAGGGGTCTATGTTTAATGACAGATTTTCACTGCCCTGTTTTTGATACTAACTTGCCTTTTTCTTGTATTTATGTAGCTGCTAAGTACTTAAATTTCTTTGGCATTAATTCAATTTCTATCTACCCAATAACTGAGAGGGGAATAGAAAAATATCTTATAAAGTGGGCTGTTTTTAATGTAAATCAAATTATGCACAGGAGAGTAAAGTGCAACTCAGCCAGTCAACATCTTTGCTGTTCAAATACAACCAAAGAAGGAAATCTGGATAAAAATTGAAATCAGGTCTCCAGCTAAGTACTTGAGACTCAAAAGAAGCATGGGCCAAAAAATAAATGAGGTGTATCATGGATCCTATCCTGCTGAAACCCAAAGATAACCTAGACAGAAGAGGTATCTACAGCTGAAATAACCAGGATTTACTGCTGTTTACAGGTCCGCAGGCTATTGGACTAAACCAGCACAAATCATTTCAGGCATTTTTTCCAGACTCAGACACTGGAGAATTTAACAATATAAATTAAGACTGTGAACTCAATTCTTCCAAAGGCAAACTCATGTCTTTGCAGAGTATCTCTCAGTAACTGAATCACTATCTCTTCAGTACCTTCTTCTCAAGCAATAATAATAATCATATTATTTATTTTATTGGAAATTCATCCTATTATGCTCTAGCAGAAAGAAAACTGGCATTTTTAGAAGAACATTCAGTCAATCATACTGGAAACAGACATATCAGTTAACCAAAGTCAGTGCCAATGACAAGCAAAGACTATATTCAGGTTTTGTTTTTGTAAAAGAAAAAAAATAAATCAGAGCACAGTAATTAGGATGGAGAGCACAAATGTCTCTCTTGACATTCTGGACATGCAGTACTCTCCTATGGTTGCCAATATTGATTTAACTCTTCTGTGTCTGTTAGTGAGCAGCGTGTCCAATGCTTGAGCATATTAACATTAACAACTGTTCAATGAACCAATGAAAGTGTGTCTGGTTGTACCGTTGATGCTGCTCCTGAAGTGTGGTGACTTCTTCGAGCTTTTCTCTCTGGCGACCAATCTCAGATTTCTGTCGGTTTATGATCTCTCTGTATTTGGACAGCTCATCCTCCCATCGTGGACGTTCATCCTCCAGACACTTCAACTGAAGAACAAGACACCGTTGTTAAAGGACCTTCTTAGACGATGTCCTGCACGTGGACAATGAAGCATGAATCTGCATGACAAACCTTGGTGCGAAGAGTATCAAGCTCATCTATGCTCTCTTTGTAACTCTTCTTCAGGTCCTCCAGCTCCTTGGCCTTTACTCGATGCATCTGCCGGACATGTTAAATTCTCCTTTAGATATGTATCTGATCTTACATTTAGAATCTACCGATGTACAATAAACTTTAAAAAAAGAAAACGTACATATGAAAATCTACCACTAATGTCAGTTTGGACTGGGATTATATTTATATACTTTGAGATTTTATACATAAAACACCCATTCACTTTTTTTTTTGTTTAATTGTATTTTTAGATTAAAAAAAAGAGGCAGACTTCAAAGCATATACATTTCAGGGCAATCCAGATTTTGCATTCATTAAATGCATTTTCCACATGCATTCATTACTGATATAAAAGCAATGATGTTTTTATGTTTTGTCTCATGCCTACAATAAAGCCATTAGTGATGCTACTGCTAGTCAACTTTTCCAAGAAGCCATTAGTGGCCTCTGGTTTCCAAGGTAACACAGCAGTAATGGAGATGCTGGTAAAATCTATTTCTTCCATTCATCATTTAGCATCCAATCTAAATTTAATCATCCAAACTGTAATGGAAAATGTTTTGTTTGCATAACTTATGACTGAGGTGCATCATCACTTGAGCATAACACAGATGCAAAAATAAACATGGGCCTGGACTGATTTATTCATCAGCAGGGAAGTGGCATCTTCCAACAATCAAGCTCCATACTAACAGCTGGCTCAAAAAACAATAGTCGCATAGTATTAATCTGGCAACTTTCTGAATATCAGTTCTGTTTATTGCATAAGACAATATTTTATAGAGTTAAATCTAGCCGTATTCCTCTTTTTATTGTCTAATTTCTATGAAAAAATTATTTTTTTTTTTTTAAGATAAAAATTTGACAAATCAATCAGGTCCAACACAACTTCTCAGGTAAAATGGCTGTATCACAATTCTAAATTTAAGAGCTTATAAGACTAAAAGACAAACTACATTTTGGAGCAGTTTTGAGTGTCTTCTGGCTTGTTGTTCAAAGACACAGCCTCATATTGATTATTTCTAGGACATTTATTTTTAAAGTCTAATTCCCGTTAGAGTATGGCACAGAGAAAAACAGGCCAATGTTTTTGGACTAAGTCCACGCATGTGGATGCGTGTCTTCCTGCAGAGCTCATGAGGCTCTTCGCTTAGATGCCAATTCCAAATTAAGCCAACTGCACCTCTCAAATTGTGAAAAACAGCTAAAAAATATTTTTATTTGGAGAGCTGGCATGAAGTCCATCAATGAAAGCCTCGGTAATGGCTCAGTTAAACAGCGAGCATTATGTAACTTGAAATTCAGGGTTGGCTTAATTTCTGTTTAGTCTTTTGGTATACAAATATAAACGTAAACTAAATCTACAAACAAGTGTGTCAGCAGAGATAATAATTTTACAATACTGTTACTTTGCTAAAAATGTCCTCCAGAATTACATATGCTCAGTATTAGGCATTTTCAAAGCTCCTAGTCCGACAGCTTTGCATCTTATTAATTATAGTTATTATTTTTTGCCTGTGACACCAACACAACCATAAAATATTGCTATTCCACTTGTATTTATTAAAAGAGGGCAAACAGCACGGCATCCCCACTTAGAATATATATTTGCTGAACCACAAACAAGTATTTCAGAGTTAACTCATCAGGGTTAACTGAAATTCAGGACTTATTTTTTTTTGCCCCTCTTCATTTTGATTTTATTCATTTACTAGCTTATTGTGACCAGAAATTCTTTTATTAAGACAATGAAGTACTAAAACAGATATTTGGGGAGGGGGGAAAAAAAGGTAAATTAATTGAACTTAATACCATCACAAACAAGATTAACAGTTTAAAGATCAGTAACTGTTTACACATATAATTTTACCCTTCATTTCATTCCTGATAATGTTTTTTTGGCTTGAAAAGAAATGATTGAGTTGAAGATGGTGGTTTTGTGAGGAAATGTTTGTGCAGATGATGGGAGAAGACTGTCACCTCTAATTGGTCCGTTTGCTCCTGCTTATGTTTCTCCAGCTGTCCTTTGGTCTCTCTCAGTTTAGCATCCAGCTCATTAGACCTGAGCTCCTCTGATTCCTAAAGATGAATGCAGTAAAAGGTTTCAGAAACATGAGTAAAGTCAGGAGAGAGTGGCGAAAACCACAGTAACATATGGGGGGGAGTAAGTAAAGCATGTCAGCTGGCAGTGACTGTTGTTTTGTTTTTTGTGAGATTCATCAAGTTTCATTTTAATGCCTTGCTGCGTTATATTGTAGAGCAGCTGTTTGTCTGAGCTATGATAAAATGCTATTGTCAAACAGAACACAGCAGCTCAACAGTGAGAAAACTAACGCAGCTCTTTACTACCATCCTAAGGTACAACTGAGAACTGCCATACACTTGAAGTAAAATCACTCCAGGATGAACGCAGTGACATCCAATCCATAAAGGAAAAAAGCCAGACACAGACAGTGTTTCTGTGGTTGCAGCTACTGACGTGACCAAATTTTTATTTTCACATGATAAATATGACCAACCTGGTAAGTTCGGATCATGTCCTGGCAATTTTTGCGGATCTGTTCAGTCTCCTCTTTGGCCTGAGCCAACTTAGACGATGTTTCTCTAAGTCTGTCTTTAGTTTCCTGCACACAGACAACCATTAAAAAAAATGAAAAAAAAACATTTTAGTCAAAATAAACTTTAACATAAAGACATAAGGATTTTTAATGTGTTTTTATGGTTTGTAACAGATGTAAATAAGTATAGAATGGTGAAAATATTACATCATAGCTAATTCGTCGTAGCTTTCGACAAGCACTGAGTCTTTGCTGCTGCTATTGGTTAGTTGGTACAAACATCTTCAAAAATAGCTTAAAGGTTCACAACTGTACCATTTCAACTCAATTTTATTTGCCCCCTGAAGAACAACATAAATTTAGTCATGGTGCTTTTTTTAAATGCAAGTTAAATAAATGAAGGGGATGCCATTCATGTGCAGACGTTCATCTCTGACAAAAGCAAAGTTTTAAGACAGAATGGGCCTTATACTGAGAAAAGATTTTTTACAGGTAAGATAACTGTACACATTGTAAATGAAAGATGCAAGCACTTTTCATAAAATATACTATTTTTGTACTGAAAAAGTAAATGTAGTCATTTGCATTCGGTGTGTCATTTGAATATAATTTGACAGCTGCACGGCACATGACAGCTGTATCTGAACTCTTCCTTTTAAAAAAAAGAAGAAAAAATTATAGCAATCGGGAAAAAAACAGCAACATCTTTAGAAGAGCAGGGAATGAATACAAGATCACAGGTTAATGACTTAAAAATCAATCCAGACATTCAAAACAGTATAAGCACATACAACATTACACAAAAACACTAGACAACACATTTCTTTGAAAATCCAGCTCTGCTACACAGATATGCTTCAAGACTTTGCATAGTTATTATCAGTTAATTAAATCAGTTTATGTGAAAGCTTAGACCTTTTAAAGTCAAAGTCAATGATGGTATACAAAAGAAAGCCTGATGAATTTGGGAACTCATTACTTGCTCAAATGAGACCAAGATGCATTTGTTCCATGCTGATGAGCTGAAGTTGTTTGGTGTGATGACTACCATAGGGTACGGCAATAAAGCACAGAGGTGGGACAATAATATTAGCTGGGTGATTAAAAGACTATTTACAGGGAAGAAATTTAGAAAGAACTGTGAATTAAATTATAGGTTGACAAAATAATTCTGTATGGCGATGATGGACAGAATAAAAATATTGAAGCATCAAAACAATTTGAAAAATGTCATGAAATCGAAATAAACCTGGGCCCACGTAGAGTTTTAATACTGATATATACATACTCCAGGCCAGGGAGCATCAACTATGCCTCCAAAAATAACAGAAAAACATTTCCAAAGATCCAATTCTAATTTATGAGAAAAAGTTCCAGCATGATCTTGTATTTTAAAAATGATACATCTAAAATGTTAACTTTTGATTTTAGTTAAAGACCCAACAGCTAAAATGTTCATAAAGGAATTAATACAATTATTAATAAGTGTTTAAAAGATTTGGCATTGGTGTGATATGATTCACTTCCTCTGCATGATGTAAAGTCAAAAAGCAAGCAGCAGTTAGATTACCTTATGAGCATCTGCTTCACTCTTTAACTTGTTTTGTGCCCATTTGACCTTGATGAGATGAGAGTTAATTTCCTCTTTCAACTTTTCCACCTCTCGTGTCAGTCTGCCAACCTCACCTTCCTGTAAGCACACAGGCAAAAATCAAAGCCAGAACAGTCAAAGAAATGAAAGAATCCTGAGCTGAGTGAAAATGCACAGAAACAGATGCTGCAAAGTCTATCACTGGTCTAGTACAGTTGACAAAAATATTTAAAATATTTCTACCCTGGTATAATTTGTTTACAAAATAATGCTAGAAAAAAGCAGTTAAGAACTCCAACATGGGATTTACCTTCAAGTCAAACAGCTGTTGCAGCCGTCCTTTCTCCTGGGCCAGCTGGTTTCCTCTGAGCGCTTGCCGATCTACCTCCTTGATGGCTTCCCTCAGCTTTTTCTCCAAACTCTCCTTGTCCCGCCTCAGGTCAAGCGCCTCTTTCTCCCCCCGCACATATTTCATCACCATGGCTTCTTTCTCTTGGCGTGCCTCATCACACTTCTTGTTCACCTGGAGAATTGTTTTGTATCATAAGATTGGTTCATGTAAGTTCCCAAACTTCTGTGGTTAAATTACACCTATACTGTTGGTATTCTAAGTTTTTGCCACCGTGTCTTTTCATTTGTGACTCTGTCTCCAAAAAGTATCAGTGGTCTCATGATGCGCTCGTTCTCCTTTAACAAGTTCAGGCTCCATTAGCTGTTCCAATGCAGTGAGATGTGTTACACGCTTGGGACTCTGCAAACTGACCAGAGTTTCTGTGTTCTTGTGACTTAGTGCCCGACTCATCTGTTCTGTGCAGCTTGATGGACCTAATCTCACAACAGACTGATGGACCCAAGTGCAAGCTGTATCATTTTCTGAGAAATGCTGATACTTTGGATGAATGAGAAGAAATGACACAATTATGCAAGAGGTGGTGCATGTGTGTCTCTACACACCAATAATATTCGATCATGTAAAAGATTTAATGGTTTTTTTTGTAGTGTGCATCTTAATTATCATTATATACCAAGTAACAGTTAAAAAGACAAAAATGATAAACTATTAGATGAACTTTTAGCTTTTATACATAACATTAAAATGCTCTGCTCCTCGTGGCAGCAATAGTAGATTAAGACTGAGGTCAACAACTTCACACAAATGAGGAATGAAATACACAAAGGGTTTAAAAAAAAAAAGACACCTGAGTGCAATATTTAGCTTGTTTTGTTCACTGAACAGTGAAATTAGAAATTGTGAAGTGTGACAAACCCGTCAAGAGAAACATGCCTTACTTAGCTGCAACCAGGTGTGCAAACTCAGGATGAAAAATGCACCTTATCACATTGCTCATTTAAAAAGTGATTAAATCTGCCATAACGGGTTTGGTGTGCAGAGACCTTCAACATTCAGCAGCTAGTTTTGTTCAAATATACATAAATATAGAGAGTGCAGTGTAAGATGAAAACCTTTGTAACCTCGATTCAGCTTCAGCAGAAATTTCAATCTAAATATGAATTAAGCATGCAAAGCAATACATGTTACCATCATATAAAATACATTGGATCTTGGGTATCTACACCACTTAAACAGTGCACTTATGGTCTTGTAAAGGGATTTTTGATTTAAAAACAAATGAAAGTGTCTTTAAAATAAATACATTTCCATAGCACAAAATCAACCAAACAGTTTTTAGAAAAAGGGTGATTCATTACAATATGTGTGACTTCAATTGCTGACTCAAGGTGCAGTAGAAGCATGAAACAAACATGATCAGATAGGCAAAATAAGGGTCAGACTCGGGCAGCAGTAAGTTGCATTACCAGTTTATAAACGAGTTTGAGAGTCTTTGGGACTCAGTCGTACCTGTTCTATCCGGTAAGATGTCTCCCTCTGCATCTGCTGGAGAGCAGCCTTAGCTGCCTGCTCCTGCTGGATGAGTTTATCCCGCGATTCCTTCAGTTCTTTCAGCAGTTCCTCCACCCTTCCCTCCAGCTGCATAAACAGGGAGTACACTTTCTAAGCAACTTATTGAGTAATATGTAAACCTGAGACACACCTGAACAAACCTGCTACACAGGACAGCAACTGACAAAAAAAAAAAAAAAATGCTGTAAGGAAACTAAACTTAGACAGCAGTGGAAGTATGTGTCAGCTTGTTTGATTCCTTAAAATTAGAGGCCCAACCCTAACCCTCCTAAAATGAAAGGAGAAAAATCTCTAAGAACAGAAAGCTCATTATCAGTTTGGCTCTCGAACACTGAGTTGACCAAGCCTTGAAATATAAACAATTTGGAAACAAAAGAAAGGGAATCCAAGTATGCCGAGTCAAAGTTATACAAATCCCTGCTATACAATTTTGTTTGTGCAAAGCTTAATTAAACTATGTGTCCAAAAAGTCATGATTCAATTATTGTTACACCCATGGCGACTGCGTTGCTAGCACAGACCTGTTGAAAAGACAAGAACTTGTGATTTGGATTCTCAGGCAGACAGCAAGCTCTGCAAATCAAAGCAAAGTCATGAAAACAGGTGGTGCCCACGCAGGCTGCTGAATTCAAGCGATCAGGTTTCAGCGCAATTTATTCCTGCCCTACGGGCTGCTTTGTTTAACCTCCTTAATTATCAGCTATGCAGAGCTGCAGTGCAGGTTTAATTGAATTGGAGGGTGATTGTGGCTCACACAACGTAACAACACCTCTAGCTTGTTCCTTGATTTGCACAGTAGTCAGTATATTTTAATGTCTTCAATGATCAAATTATATCAACAGTACGGGATAACTGCTAAGTTAAAAACTACACAACTTACTGCTGGTCCCAGCAAAATGATATATAAGTGATTAATTCAAGTATAAATTTGCATGACTGTCACAGAGCTAAGTTCTTTTTTTGTACTTCTATAAAAATAAAAGCTCATATTAATATTTGTAAAACTCTAGGTGTGTTGTTATTATAACTTGAAGAAAACGATACCTGGAAAAATCAGACAGAACATTGTAGTTGAGAATTTCCTTCAACAATAAATCACCATAACAGACTTCTGTTGTTTCCAATAATCTGTTAAAAATAGCTCAGAGAGACATGAATAGCAAACCAACGCCATTATTTTAGCATATGCTGGCTTTGAACCAAAGTCTGTCTACTTGAGTGTGCCTCCTTGACAATCAATGTTGTGTAAATCAGATATTAAAATACCGCAGAGAAAAGAAAAACAATTACCTTTTTAATGGTGAGCATGTGTTGTTTCTCTACTTCTGCCCTTTTCTTCAGCTCTTCCCTCATGTTATCCTTCTCTGAGCAGATACCCAGGATCAACTCCTGATGCCTTTTGTTCTCCTCAAGCAACCTATGCCCACAGATGGCGTACACACACAGGTTTCCAATTCAGATCAGGAAAATATTAAAGAGTGTATGTTACCCACTATTAGGGGAAAAAGACAGAACTGGGCAGAAAAACATGTAGCTCATTACTGCAGAAAACATCGCTTACATTATAAAGCTAATTATCTCATATCAGATTTACAAAGACTGCATATAAGGTAAAAGAAACCGACCAACTGAAATGAAAGTAAAGTATCATACAGAAAAGCAATAAGACAACAAGTAGACTAGCAACATGAGCCCAAGTCATAAAACCATGTTTCAGGTTTTTTTTCGTTTTTTTTCTACAAAGTAACACCTTACCTCTGAATAGCTTTCTCCTGCTGTGTATATTTGTATTGCACACATTTCTCAAAGACTACCATGCAGCCGTCCTGGTCGGTGGGAAGTCCATTGATGGGTGAGCTCCCTTTCCTCTCAACTCCACTTTCACCTTCAGGCAGCTGACAAGCCAAAAGCTCAGACTCCAGCTCATCCAACAATGACTCTTGTGACAGGGAACGCTGGATCTGGGAAATAAGTTTTCGACTGCAGTCGGTGTCAAAGGGGCTTGAAGAGGAATGCGAGGGAGCAGGCTCATTGGCACTGGTTTGTGGGCTGGACGCGGGTGAGGAGCTGACAGTGTCAGAGTTCGGACTGGAGGGGCCATTAGAGATCCCAGAGGTTGTCGTGGAGTCTGTAGGTGAGTTTTTGGAAGTGCTTTGGACAGAAGATGGACTATCAGCTGAGTCACTACAATCAACAGGTGATGGCTCTGATGAACAGTTGGTAATCAAGATTGATGGCTGCTCATTGCCATTTGGAGTATCATCAAAACTCAATGTTGTCTCAATTGTCCCTTCAAGAACTGAAGGAGAGCCTTCTTCTACAACTTGAGGTGTGACAGAAGTTACCAAAATGGCAGCAGCATCATTTGAAAAACAAAGTGGAGATTTCTCACTACAAAGGGAAACTGAAACGGTATCACAGCCAGTTTCAGTGGCCATCTCTCTCCCATTGGCATGCTCCCCAGTGCATGTCTGAGTTTCCTCCACTGCATTTTTGTCTGTCTCAACATCCATTGTAGTCTTGATTAATTTACTGTCAAGCTGTAATTCCTCTTCAACCTGACTGTTTATTTCTGCCTCATGCTCAATGTTCTGGGAAGTTTGTTCCTCCTCTTTCACATGATATGTGCTGTTGTGAAGCTGATCCACAGAATGTGATCCCTCCAACGCCAATTTGAACTGTGCTCCTTCCATCACATGTGGATCTGCAACAGGACCAGGCTGTTCCATGGCCTCTTTCTGCTTCACATCTGGCACAGAATGGGGGAATAAGACACAGAGACAAGAGAGAAAAACTGAATGAATGGGAGCACAAATGATCAAACAACCATTCTCAGTTAACAACCACAAAGTCCTGAAAGTCACTGACAAATCAGACCTGTTCCAGTTGCATGTTTTACCTTCCTGGTCATAGCCCAACTATGAACCTGTGGAGTCAGGGAAAACCCTGACAGTAAACTTCATTCTTCCTTGTTTTAATTCCTGTCTTAAGTTAAGGAACACTTTAGGGCTGTAAGAAACACACTATAGTGCTGTGACATACACGAAGAGCTGTGTTTCTGTCAATACCTGTGACGACATTCACCTGGAAAGTGCGTGAGTGATAGTTATCCACAACTGAGGCTTGACATCAAGATTACTACAGAGCCTCATCTTTTCTTTGAAATAAGGGGCCAAAAGATTCAAAAGACATAATAAAACCCATCCAGAATTTGCCAAATATGTCAATAACTGTCCTTTGTTTTAACTACAGAGCTTATCTAATTTTATTTAGTGGCCTAAATGCTAGAGAATATAAAACCCAACCTCTAAATCATTAAATATCTCTAAGGGCCAGGCTATGACTGAATGCATAGAGCTGCCAAAATTTAGATCACAATTAATTATTGAACTAATAACAACCAATACTAAAAGCTCAAGGGATTATTTGTCTTTTTCTACTTATTTTCTGTTACTGCAGAATCTCTATATAAAAGTATATTTATTTCAAGACAATTATTCACCCAACTTCTAGCTAATCTGTGTAGCTAGATCCTCAAAAGTGTTGGACTATTAATATGCCCGCTATGATGTTTGGCTTTGAAACTAAAGCCATAGTGTTAATGACAATAAATCCACGCTTAAAGGGAACTGAAATAAAACTGGATGTTGGATAAATGATGGCAGATAAAGTAACATATTGTGGAGAAAAACATGGAGATAGTAACGAAAATACAAAACATTTTCTCTTGATCCAGCAGTTCTCAACAAGATGAACGGACACCACGTCTCACAATAATGTAAAACAATCATCATCAGTTCAGATAATTATGTTCAGGCACTTCTGTAATAATTGTGAAAGTAAACATGGCAGGAGGAAGAAACACAAGCTTGATAGACTGACTTATTAAGGACTAATTGTTTCAGATATACAGATGTGTATCTTAATGTAAATAAGGGAGATGCAGATCATTTAAATACAGCAAAAATAATAAGTAAGTGGCTTTAGAGTAAAATCAGGCAAAATGTTAATAATTAAAAATCTTTATCCAAGTCTGAAACCTTCAGCATTGGACTGAACCTCCTAAATCCATCCCTGGACTGCAAAGCGCTTTGTCAGCACTGACAATGTCACTAATTGCTGCCATGATTAAAAGTGGCTGGAGGCCTTGTAATCTTTAATATAACCCAGAACTGTAAGTTATTACCTCCTGATAGATGGGGCCGAAAAGCCTTCTCCATTTATACCAGCTTTACTGAGCCAAAATAAAAAATTAAAAAATAACCCTCAGGATTGTCAGTCCGAATTCTCCAAAACAACCTTCAAGCACCAATATTCACGCTATTTCACAAAAAACAGAGGATAGAGTTCTTTAATCTTACAATAAAAGCAAGATTTTTGGTTCTTATCATGATCCTATCGCGAGCACAATAAATAGTTAACGTTGAACAAAGCTCGGATTTGTCGTTTGTTAAGCAGTGGAGATTTTAGCACACCAGGGCAACGCTGAGGCTGCTCTTCTGACAGGTGTCATGCCAAAACACTGCAGTTAAGGCACTCCGCGTTGCCAACGATATCCACATGCAGCATTTTAACAGATAGAGAATCGAGTTGATGACAAGCAACAGCTCAACGCGTCATTTATATTCCCTGATGGTTTATTTACATTTCGGGTGACTTAACGCTAGAACTACCTGTGCTGTTTTTAGCTCGCTAGCTGTTTAGCTAGCCCGGATCCCACCATCCAGCATATTAATGTAAAGACTTATAAGCAACGAGTAGAACGCATCAAATACGATATAACTGATTTAGACTGATTATACATTAAACTGAAGACGGGATTATTATAACGTTATAATGTAACCGTTGTGATATTTTAACCAGCTGTGCTAACTCAACAGGCGTTAGCTTGTACAGTACAATCTAATGATAGCCTGGCCAACGCAACATTCAAACATAAATGTAGAAGAAATAAGCATTCTTATACTTAAACGTACCAAATGGCAAAAACCCATGGTGTATTTCCACATTAAGGGAGCAGGAATAAGGGTGAACTTGGAGCTCTCTGTAACCAGCTGATCGCCCAACAAGTCACTGATATGACACATCAACAAAAATGGCTACTGCAGGAGAAACGGTGAGCCGTGACTGTCCAATGAACGCCAGCAATAAGATGACGTAGTCTGACGTAGACACACGATAGGAACGCCTGAAACTAAACGGAAGAAAAACCGGTTTGTTTACTGTCTCTGGACCCCATATAAATTTCAGAGTAATTAATACTAGTCTGTCACATTCACAAATGAATAAATAAATACTTTCAAGCAGATACAGTATTACTTCTACAGAAATAACTTGGTACAATATAGCCAAAACTAAATCATTTGTCTATGAGCTAGAAAGATAAGTTTATTGGTTTCCATAAAAACAAAGGCAAAAAAACTGAAAAAAAGTTAAGTATATCAAATTTCCTGTTCATTTTAAGAAAATACCATATTCATTAGGGCAAATTTTGTCATTCAAACCCATAATTTTTAGTCTTCTAAAAGGAAATCCAATTAAATTTTATTTATATAGTCTCTATTACAATACAAGTTGTCTCTAGGCGCTTTCCAGAGACCCAGAGCAAGACCCTCCAGCAATTATTACCTAAACAATAACAAGTTAAAAAAAAAAAAATCCCCTTTAAGAGGGAAGAAACCTTGAACAGAACCTGGCTCATAAGGGGGAACCCTCCTCCAAAAGGTACACCAGGTAGAGCAAGAAAAAGGGGATAGGAAAGAAAGGTTGAAGAACAGAGAGATGAGAGGCACAGATATATTAGCAAAGGTACATAAGAAAAGAAATATTAGTAGTGATTATAGCTGGAGAACTAAGAGTGTTATGTACATATAACTAATACAGGGTTAGCTGATATATTACAGGGGGGATTATATAAACAGGTGTAGACAACAGATACTGAGGTGGTCAGAGGGTGGAACTCTAGGTTAGCATGCAGCTCTGGAAGTTCTGGTCTTCAAACATTCACAGAAGAGAAAAAGACAGGACAGACCAGCACAGCAAACTACAAAAACAATGGACTGCAATTATGCCTATGAGATACAGCTATCCATGAAATAGAATAGAACAGACTAGAATAGAATAGAACAGCCTTTATTGTCATTGTACTGGAATACTGGAATACAATGAAGCTGGGGGGTGCTCCTGCAGAGCCACTGTGCACCTTAAAAAAGAAGTATATA
>JAOWBL010032621.1:18196-29185 GCA_028564865.1 Zenarchopterus dispar
TTGTTTCCATTATTTTGGAGCTGTAAATCTGTAAAATGTGAATTTAAAGTTGCATGTCTTCTAAACAAACAAACAAAAACTGAACATACATTTGTGTGCTCTTTACTTATTATGTTTTAAGATCTTTGACATGTACTGAACACTCAAGTATTTTTAAGAGCAAGTACTATTGTGCTTGACTTGAGATGCTTGGCTGAAGAACATTTACTTGTATTGGAGTACCATTTGACCAGGAGTACTTATATTTTGACTTGTGTAATCAAACCGTGCACTTTGTCCGCCACTGGTGACAAGATAGTGTGTGTATCAGTCTACGAGTTAAAGCTTTCGGCAGCACAAAACTAAAGCCGCTGTGATGGGGAGGCGGCCTGCCTTTCTCTGGGGCACCCCTGAGGGCTGGGATAGACTCCAGCAGACCCCTGTGGCTCTGAATAGGAATAAGCAGGTACAGGTAGTGGACAGATGGGAAACCAAAGCTAGATCATGAAGAAACAGTCATAAGATAAGACAGTCATAACTGTTTCCTGTAAAAGAAATAAAAAAGAGAGGTGAATTTGGCAAATCTCACCTGATATGCTTCTATCTTTGAAGCTACTCGTCCGTGGTCGATAACTTGCGAGGGCAGAAAATGAAACTGGATGTCAGGGTGTGCGACCTTTGGCCGACTGCGTATGAACCCTCCACTCTCCAGGTGAGCCGTTGCTCCATAACCTGCATTATTGGCAAGGCAGGTGAGAGGACACAATGATCTCTAATCAGTTGTGCATCAATCTCAGAAAAAGAAGACACGTCAGTGCGTGTCTGCTCCCGTTTCTTATTTTTAATCAGGGGCTTTTTTTATAAACACAAACTCTAAACCGACACTTCATTAAACTCTGAGTCAGAAACAAAAAAGACAGCCAGATTATTTGTTGGAAGCCACAGGTGCTCAGGCTGGTGGTGATGCAGAGTAAAAAAGAAACAAAACACAAAATAAATGCTCACAACAGCTGAACCAGGCGAAACCATGCTGTGACTTAAAAATGAATCTGAAAAAGCAGTTTTTTTTGCTAACTCTATTAACTCTACATAATTCAAAGTTGGCACAAGGCAAGATTTTCAATATCTAAAAAATAAGTGGCTACACACAAAAAAAGAATAGTTTTGACAGTTTTGTGCCTTTCAGTGTGTGGAGATCCACAAAATGACCCAGAGGGGATCGTACACACAACTATTTCATTCATGAGAAAAGGGGTCTTCAACTGTGAACAAGGAAATGTCGTGAGATCTCCTAGTCAAAGCAAACATAAATAAACATGTTGGATGATGGGCAAGAGAAAATACTCCTCGTGCTCAGTGTTTGGACTAGTTCATCTGAAAATCCATAAGAAACTTTACAAGGTGACTACAAGTCAATTTTCAGGTCCCAATGGCCAAAGAAAGAGTTGTTTATTCTCTCTGAGACTGATGAAATACATTTTATATAGATTTTTGTGCCTAATTCTTCCATCAGTTCACTTTCTGGCTGAAAATTGTCTCATTCGACAACGCAGTTTACAGAGAAAGTTTAAGAGTTTGTCGTCAGAGTTCACTCCCACTTCACAACCTTTCTGATTGTAAATATTTAACATGTTGGACATTAACAGTTTGAGATGAGTGCAGCCAAAATGTTCTGATTATATCACTCTTAAGATATCCAACACAATAGAAACATCAAACAAAATCAATCTGCAGAGTGAAGATAATCAACATGTAATTAGCATCATCAGAAGTTGAAAACTAGGGCCACATCCAGATGAAGCTTCTTTAACTTGTCTCTTAACTAATGGCTTCTTAAAATGACTAAATTTAAGTGAAATGAGTCAATTTTTGAAGAACATTTGGATGTAAATGTATGTGTTCATGATTTTGGTTACCAGTGAACACAGCGAGCCACTCGAGGCCTATCTTGATCATATGGAAAGGTTTCTGCGCCTTGTAGAGGGTGATAGGCTGAGTACACTGCTGCTGGACGTAGAGCTCCAAGTGATCCTGCAGGTTACTACCAACACCTGGGAAAAATCCATGAGAGGGGAGACACTGGGCTTTACAGCTGGTTCAAAGGTTTTCACAGGTTCATCTTTGCAACACACAAGAACCTGCGTCGGCATCTAGTCGTGTAAACGCACCTGGTAAGTTCTGGACGACGGGAATGCCAAGCTCTTTCAAGTCGTCTGCGTTTCCCACCCCGGACAGCATGAGAAGCTGAGGGGAATTGATGGAGCCACCGCTTAGTATCACTTCTTTTTCTGCAAACACCTGAAAAGAAGACACAAAACCTGAGCCTGAGAACTGCAAACAGAGAAAACACAGAGGGTACGAGAAAATAAAACTCGAACAAACACGTCATCAAACAGCTCTGATAACGTTTGCTCACTTTCTTCTTCTGCCCATTCTGCAGGTATTCCACCCCCACAGCACGGCTCCCATCAAACAAGATTTTGGTGGTCAAGCAGCGCACTTCAGTCTTCAGATTGGGTCGACCCAGGACGGGTCTCAGATAAGCGCTGGCGGTGCTCCACCTCTTTCCTGGATTGATTCGGTCAGTAAGGCGTTTACGATATACACAATCAATACAGTAGATTTGAAAACAGCAGCACACATTCTGCTCACCAGACTCTGTGGTAGCAGCATAACAAATTAGAGCCAAGTTTCAGCTTTAGTTGTAGTTTAATCTGTTTCAATTTGGAACTACGTATTTCAGCTATAGCTCTTTTTATAAATATTAAGCGTTAAGGTTGAAAAGTTGATGGACATGTGTGCATGAGGGCTCTTTTTTTTTTTTAAATAAATCTGATATGTAATCTAGTTTCATGTTCCTTTTACCTTCATGGATGGTCATGTCCATCCAGCCCACGCCTTCCTGCTGGTATCCGTTCATATCATCAGTGAAGGGGTATCCTGCCTGCTGCCCTGCCTCAATAAAAGCCTTGTGAAGGGGGTGGCTGGTCTTTCCTCTGGACACATGAAGAGGACCGCTGCCACCCCTGTACCTGTAAAATACAGTATGAAGGACACACAAATGTTAATATTTCCTGAAGGTGGAACCAGTTTCAAAACACTCCCTGACAGCGGGAATCATCAGATTTCTTGAAGGTAGATTACCACTGAAGTGCAGCATAATTATGAGCACAGGAAAGTATAGAATACACCTACATTTTTGCTATGAAAAAAAAAAAGACAGAAAAAGCAATCTTTAATCTCAACATTATTAAATGCTTTCAAGAGTAATGAAGACACTGGGGGAAAAAAGGTCTTAACAAAATTAGACCAGAGGACTAACATGTGGCCACGGTGCAGTATTTTCACGCTGCTCTGCATCGGACATTGTTCAACATTGTATCACAAGTTTGCAACAGGAGCATTGAAATAAATAACAATCTTTGACTTCTCAAAACTAGCTAGTTGTGGCAGACAAGATAGGATCCTGCCAGGAAGCAATCAATTATTTACTAGGTTTGTGAGAGTATGCTTCACCCTTTAACGGCCCTACTCCTCTCACTGAGATACAGTGACCCAAAATCACCCCAACCATATGGTTGAGCAGGCAGTTAAAGGGTTAAGATTTGCTTAAGATTAGGTTTTCTCTGGTAAGAATCTCTTTTTAAAATATTAGACAAGTCCTTGTAAAATACAATTTTTCAGTTCTCAGAAAGTTTCGCTGCTTGCTTCGGATTTAGGCACAAGTATTACACCATATTTACCACATTTATTTGCAAGCCAGAAAAGACAGATGTGCTTAAATGTGCCAGATTTTGTTTGCCCCCAAAATCTGGAGGGTCTCTGAGACTCAGCCACTGACACTTCTGGGGTTATAGCCCCCTTCAAACTGTGTTAAAGCACAACAAAAATATCTCAAAATAAAGAAAAATAAAGCTCAATCTTCAAAAAGAAATCCACTGAGACATTTTCGTTTGGTACCTATTTTCTCCTAGCTCGTGACACTGAGCTTTCCTGAAGTAAGGCAGGCAGTGCTCGTAATCCCACCCCTCGGCGCCTTCACTCTGCCAGCGGTTGTAGTCTTCAGCATGTCCTCGGATGTAAACCATGGCATTAAGTGAGGACGAGCCTCCCCAAACACGGCCCCTTGGCCAGTACATCACGCGGTTGTCCATATGGGCCTGAGGTAAGGTATGGTAGTACCAGTTGAACCTAAAACACAACATGACATAAAAATAAAACCGATTTCCATCAGACTATCAGGTCTGAACAAGACTTTGGTCATCGATATTTTGAACAATTAGGGTTCATAACTTGAACTGAATGAAAAAGAGACTAAATGGTCACTTTACTTGTCATCACAGAGGTTGTAAGTCAGCGCAGCTGGCATGTGGATCTTCCATGAGAGTCGGACACTGCCCAGCCATTTGTCTTTAGGCCCAGCTTCCAGCAGCAACACGGATTCCTGAGCATCCTCTGTGAGGCGGTTGGCCAGGACGCAGCCTGCTGACCCTGCCCCAACAACCACGTAGCTGTAGGATGGCGTTTTCTCATCCCACTGAGAAGCCGAGGCAGTAAAACATCTGTGTGGGTTGGAGCAGGGAAACACAGGCCCTGTGTGTGTCTTCTTGGCAGTGAAGTAGGATTTTTTCAAATAGGTGAAGAAGCATCTGCCATCCTTCGTGAATCGCCCCCGACTCCCCATCACAACTCTTCTGGCTCCTGACTGGCCAAGTGTGGCCAAAGGCAGCATTTTGGAAGTATCTTCTTTTATTCACTGGGAATCACAAAAACAAATAATTCAGCACAATCTTGATGTGGAATTAAAACTAGTAAAACTAACACAACTGAATGAACTTAACATCTCTTAAAGTCTGATTTCCGCTGCATCACGCTAATATGCAAATATTCAATAAGAACAGGGCTTTTTAATAATATTTTCAAATACTGCCGTCTGACTTAAATCCAGAAAGAATATTTGTAGCCTTCATTTCTTAATTACCTCTTTGTTGCTTAAGACAACTTTGTACAAAAAAAAAAAAAGCATTAGTGTGTGGGTGTGTGTTTGCACTTCGGTATGATTTTGCGCCACACTGTTTCTTAAGTGAAGATGCTTGTTTGACATCACATGAATGACTTGGTTTTAATCTCCCATGTCTTTAAGATAGGTCAAGCCATATTTCCATCTGCATCTCTTATTCCATTAGAGATATGAGTAACAGCCAGCGAATTAGGTAACTGAAACTATAGGACTGATGGACTTACTGGAAAAACTAACGAAACCCGGTACTTATAATTCGACAAAAAAACAATGTAAAGACTTGATGAAAATCTGAAGAAATTTGATTTCCCCACAGATAGGCCTACTGTAGAGACATTGTGCAGATTCAACAACCATAAAGTCCATGCAGGTCTTATTCAGAGTGCAGCAATGTGACAGACAAACTGAAACAAAGGAATGGATTTACGGTCTTTAAATGATTAAAAGGTTTCTGCATGTAATTTTGCCATTTCATGTCTGTTATGAGAACTAGCCACGACAATTAAAGTTGTTTGTATATGGGAGCACCTGCCTGAGTTTTCCAGTAATCAACTACAATATAAGAAAAACAGCCAGCAAGAAAGAGGAGGTTTTAATTTCTTTTTTTTTTTTTTGAGTAAAATGGATGAGTTTTCAGCACTGATAAGGAAACAGTGGGAGTATTGTGTCTTTCTAGATGCGGCTTTTAGATTTCAGATAATAGGTACTTGATGGTACTTGATGGTAATCCTGGAGAAGCTTGTTCACTTGTGTTGCCTCCAGATGTGGCATGTGATGTCTTCAGCACAAAGTTTCCAGTCAGCAAACGTGGCACTTCATACAATGCTTCCATGATGACGTTTCAACTGACATCATTTCTTTTTGATCTACATAGAAATTATGTGTAATGTAAAGAGTGACATTGAGGAGGCTGTACCTCAAGTAGAAGCTTAGGTGCTTCAGTAAATGCAGCGACATGCTGCGTAATTTACACAAATCTGTTGTGAAGAGTGCAGTTTCATTTGGTGTCATGTGTTCGGGTAGCAACATCAGAGCCAGTGTCTTCAGTCAGAAGCCTCTTCAAACCTGAAGCACACAGACCATCACAAGAGATTGTCCCTACCCACTCATTTATAACACACTACCACGACTCTTTAAGGAGACTAAATTCCTGACAGTTGTTGGACAGTGAAGATTTCAAGATTGCCAAACACTTAAACTCCTACACTTCACTTCCAACCCTTTAGAGGAATTCCACTTTAATTCTGCTGGGAGCCAGTTTTAAGTTTTGCAAACCGCTCAACTGAAGACCTCCACTCAGACAACAGCATCACACCATCCACAAAAGCCAGACCACCAAACCAGACCTATGTCACCCTTTGGCTGCGTGTAGAAAGTCCAACTCCCATCAAAACAATAAAAATCAAACTTACTACTAGCAATGTTGGTCAGTGAGGCATTTGCAGAGGTGCACACTCTATACCAGCCTGTTGTGGTAAAGAGAGATTTTAATAGTTGCTCTATGCTCCTACCCACATCAATGTTCACAAACTGTGGTTAGTGACTAA
This sequence comes from Zenarchopterus dispar, assembly GCA_028564865.1. Taxonomy (NCBI): domain Eukaryota; kingdom Metazoa; phylum Chordata; class Actinopteri; order Beloniformes; family Zenarchopteridae; genus Zenarchopterus; species Zenarchopterus dispar. The sequence continues at coordinate 24,743 of JAOWBL010032621.1, forward strand.
GAACAAGATTGTAAATGCAAAAGCATGAATGTCTGAGTTTCTTCCACAGGGTTTCTGGACTTTCTATTGGAGATAGGGTGAGAAGTTCAGTCAACTGAGAGGGATATGGAGTACAGCTGCCGATCCTACATTAAAGAGGACTACGCTTCCCTATCGATAAGACACGCCCCTCGAACACAGATGAGCTGTTGAGTATCAGTTGCACAAGGAGCAGAGTCTGGACATCTGTACCTTTCAGCTCTGGAGAAAAACACTGGAAGATCCTTTTATGATGTTTATGCCAAAAAAAAAAACATGCCAAAACAATGTGCGTGGAGTACTCGTAATATTGATTCAATCCATGAATCCCATCCTCTCAAGAGAATAGGTCCCGATCTGTTGTGATGAAGAGAAAGATGAGCCACAAGGAAAGGCTCCAGAGTAGATTGGTCCCCTTCTCTTACGAGAGAAAAGGGTTTACATTAAGATTTATTTTATTCCATTTTGTAAGTCCAGAGCTGAATGTCTGCTTTGAATTAAGCTAGCCTTCAGAAGATCAACAAAGATGTTTGCATTTGTTCTAAGATAAACTCGAGTAACAATCTGTTAAACTCAGCTAATGTCACTTATTTAATCATAATTTTTATGTAGTAACAAAGCTTTTTCCTAGGATAAGTTAACTAACACTAATATTTGTTAAGGTTAATCCCCATTAGCTTTGTTTGTTTACCTCAGATCATGCAGCTACTAAGCAACAGTCACAAACTTAAAACTTAAGCCCTAGTGTTCAGTAGATAGTATTATATCTTCATAATGTGTGATAAAGAGATAGTCAACAGTACATCTGTACTCATGTTTCACTTTAACTTCAGATCTGCTAGTAGCTACACAGCAGCAGATCTGAAGTTATGGCTTTCCAAATTAAGAGTTAAAAGTAAATTAATTTATTCTTACTGTAAGGTGCATAAGCAGTCTTCATCTTTCATGTTGTTATTTACGATCATAATGACAATAACATGAGGCTTTTCCTGCTTGTGCTGGGATCTGCAAAGTCTCGCCTCCACTTTAGCCTTATTACCAACCATACATGTTTTTTGATTTTATATAATTCATTTCATGGTGTATTTAGATTAGATTAGATCAAACTTTACTAATCGCACAGCAGAGAAATTCACTGGCCATAGCAGCTTAAAAACAATATAAAAGCAAAGAATCATATATTATACACAAAAATGTGCAATACAATAAATACAATAATAATACGGCCTATATACATAATAACAACTGTGCGGGGGTTTGTGAAGTTATTGCACATCTGAAAAATGACATGCGGAAAAAGAAAAAAAAAAGTCCCATTTGAACCTTGATGAAAGGTGGTCCTTTTGTGTCCAAAATTGGTCTTAAACAAGGATTACACACAGGCAGTCACCACTATAAAACTGCATTAACTATGCCAATAGCTTGTCTGAATTAGCCATGCTAACTAAGGAGGGATGGGACTTCCCAACAGGGCAACTAAGGTGGTTCATGCATTAGATTCGAATACCTCCTGCTGGGGAAGTGATTCCTTTATGTCCAACTGGAAGAGGACCCAAAGGCAGGTTATATTTCACTGTCCTATGAAACATCTCGTGTTGTCTTGGAAGAGGTGGAGGAGATAGCTGGGAAGAAGGAGGTCTGGACTTCTCTGCTTAGGTTGCTGCTGCCAAGACCAGACTCCAGATAGGTGGGAATTAATGAATAAATGTCTGGATGAAGTTTTTGTAAAGCAAAAGAATCAATGATGATAATCAAATGAAATATGATTTGATTTATCTAACAACACTACTTCATGGATATCAGCAATACTGTGACATAATCTTATGCAAGGAGGAATTTATTTGCAATTTTATTGTTTTATTAAAACTAAGATCATAATGAAATAAAATTTTGTTGTTTTACCTTTTGCACTAGATCTGAGGAATATTTGGTACAGCACTAAGTTCACGTGACACAGGTGTGAAATCACAACAGGAAGTGGTTCCTCGGACACGACTTTTATCTGTTAACCAAGTACACAGGACTGATTTTATTGCATAAGTGAATTCACAAATATAAGAAAGCATGTGCCCATATAACGCATGCATGAAACCTGAATGTCTGCAAGTGTGTACTGACTCTTCATTTGACCCGTTTTTGATGTTTGCGACGGTAAACTAATTTCACAACCGTATCAGTCTGCAATCAAACGGCCATAGAGGTCCTTTTCTTCACACATTTATGACTGACTTAAATGTTTTGGGTTTTTTTTTAAAACGTTTCAAACGCTATAACAGACGTATAAAGTGTGTACAAAACACTTCGAAGGGGTTACGCTAATAGTTAACACCGGCATTGATAGGTGTTTTTGGGACTAAACCCACAAGTTAGTTTGGATTTACTGTCAAACAGCTAACTTCTAGTTAGCCATGTTCGAAGTGGTCTGAACTACAAACCGGACAGCACGACTGTGAAAATGGCAGAATATAATCTCGAAACTACAGTAAATCAAAGTCTAGGTAATTATGACTAGTTTGTTACCGTAGAAGACTGAAAGACACGCCGAACTGGTGAAACAAGCAGGATAATATAGCGGTTCTTACCGTTTTTTTTTTTTTTCCCCTGGAGCGAGCCTCTGAAGATCAGGGGGCGTTTCCTGAGTACCAGTGGGCGGGGCTTACGCCACTATTTATGTTAGTCAGAGCGCTAGACGACGTTATCACAAGTTATTGTTTTTTGGACCAGGCAAAAGCTGAGATGTGGGGATTCATATTTATTTTACTCTGTTGTACGGCGACTCAGGTGAAGTCAACTCAAATTGTAAGTTGTGTGTTTTTATTTTATTTGATGACGGGGGCGACGTTTAAGGGAGGGGAAAATGTAAGTTACTTAAACCCTTTTGTTTCTTCAATTTGTTTGCAGACAGTGGAGTGCCAGGAACACTATGGTAAATCAATACATTTTACATTAAAAAAATGTTTGAGATTCTATTTTAATTTTAGCTTTTATTCACTGCTTACTGTCTATTGACAATTTCTCTGTTAGTTTAATATATTTTATTCTCTGGAGAAGATTATCACTCATCCACCTCATATCAATTCTCAAAAGCTTGATTGGAAGAGAAGTGGATTTCCTTTTCTTAGTTCTTGAAGATATTTTCACCTTTCATCCAGAAGGTTTTAGTCATTTAAAACTGACTGTTGAGATTCATCTTTATTCCTTTTTCATTTGTATAGCCAATTCACAACAACAACAACATCTCAAGGCATTTTAAGACATTCATTTCAAGTCCACTTCAACTCATAGCTATTCAGTTTTTGCAATTCATTCCAGTAAAATCAAGATTAAAATTTCATGTATTGCCAAATCATAAAAAAGATGTAGCTAAGGAAGCCAACAGATTGGATCTAGTCTTCGTTCTGATCCAATTCCCCATCCAGAGCAAGCCTGAGGCGACAGTGGAGAGTGAAAAAGATGAACAGAGCTAAAATAAACCTCCATCAGAACCAGATTCAAAATGACCTGTTTTTGTTTCTGACCAACCTCTCCTTGCATGATTTCATTGGTTTTTGTAGAGTTCCCCAGTACCAACACGTATGCACCATCAAAAGTGGCAGGCTTGATTGTGAAGTTGGTGTCAGATGGCAAAAAAGACATCCTCAACATAAGCTGGGCAATCAACATTGATGGTAAGAGACAAGGGTTCTTTGTTATATTAACTTTAACCTAAAGATAATTTCCCTGCTACCATTGTACATTGGATATTTATACATACTATAATCATTGTTCATGGAAAGGAAACCCCATCAACTTTAAATTCTAAAGTTTTGCTTATTGTGACTTCTTTTTTTTTCGCAAACTGGTCTTTACCAAGTCTTAAAATTATATAAATACAACCTCAGATGAACAACAAAGGAAATATTTGACTGAGTCATTACTGATTTAAAGCTAAGTACATGTCCAGAACAGTACATAAAACCCTAAGTAGAGCTTATCCATCTGGAAAAAGGCATAAGTTCATCAACAATTCAGAGTCCAAGAAACCTTATTCACATGTGGAACGCAGTGAAGAAAGTTGTAGAGTTTCCCAGGTGTAGACATCCCAGCAACTTCAGATTAAAGCAGAGATGTCTGGCCATATTTCAAATCACCAGAAAAACAATTTTTCAACACAAATGTCTCATACCAAGTGTCAAGCATGGTCTTGTGACCCGTTGATTTCTGAAGAACTGTTTAGAATCCTATTTTTCTTTTTGTGGGGTGCAGCTACGTTGCTTGGGAGGGTGATGACAACGGTCCCCCCATCCTTCACACCCTCCCACTCCCCCATGTCACTCAAAGTTAGCTTTGTTCAACACCATCCGGCCATCTCTGCTCCAAGACAAGCTCTCCCAGCTCAACGTGCCCGACTCCATCTGCAGGTGGATCACCGACTTCCTGACAGAT
>JAOWBL010032679.1:0-26928 GCA_028564865.1 Zenarchopterus dispar
GTGTGTGTGTGTGTGTGTGTGTGTCTCCCTGCTCATGCTTCCTCCTACCAGCCCAGTGCCTGGCATGGCTCTTTGCAGTTTGGACATAATTTGTGAGTCAGCCTGATTTCCATATGTCTTGCATTTCTTACATCTTAGTTGATTTTTGTTGTTTGTTCTTTCATAAACATCTGACTTACATCATCTACCATCATCGTAAAAACTTTTACAACATCTCCAGATAGCCGTTAGCTACTACGTGCATATTTGGAAATAAACTGGAAGAGAAATCGTTTTGTTTTAAAAAGTATAATTCCAGACTTTTCTTGACCTTCAGTACCGACTAATTTTGCAGTTCTCCAAACAGTTGAAGAGGTGGTACCACTGGGAGCAAAGAGTGCATGGTGGTGAGGAAGTTGTTTATCCACATAATTAAGTTTTAATTGTTTGTTTCTTGGAATGGAACGTTATCGAAAAAACACACGGACTGCCAAGACACGTTTATTGTATTTGGTGGAGGAGAGCTACAATGATAAATGATGGTAATAATAATAATAAAAATAATAATAAATGCACTTTGTTTGTTTGTAAATGTAACTAAATCAGAACCCTCAAAAAGTTTTTTTTATAGAAAGAAACAAATTTGAACAAGGTGAGACTTATGATTTTCAGTCTCAGCTTCCATCCTACAAATCAAAAACATGCATAATGTGTAGGGCTGCGTGATATTATAAAAACATTCAATATACGATATTATTGTTGAATATTGTGGTACCGCCATATGGCTTGTGAACTGAAAAGAAATACATAAATAAACATAATAAATGTCAATGTCTTTCTGTTTGGCCTCAGACAGTAAATAGCTTAAACAGACACTGGTGATAAAATCAAATGTGTTGTTTCTATTCCAAAAATGACTTAATTTTATTGGGGAAAAAAATAAATAAATCACCTGGGAGCGATCGCTACACTCTCGATGAACCGACTGAGTGAGTGGAAATGTGGTTTCCCTTTAATGATCCCCTGTAAAATATTTTCTGCCACTCACACATTCAGAAAAAAAAAAACAAAAAAAACACCCACAATCCTTGCTACTTGATTTTTGAAATGAACTGATACAATTCTGAAAGCAAGCAACTTTTATGAGGGTATTGCAGTCTTGGAGGAAAGGAAATTGAGTAAACTGCTACACCTCAAAACTGGGAGAAGGACAGTGAGGGATCCATCCGGTTGAACAAATATTTCACCTTTCAGAGTGTTAATGTCAGATATTTGATATCGCACTACCATCCAGATCTTACACATGCTGATACTGTGATAATAATACAGATTTCCATATTTTATGCAGTTCTAATAGTGGTTAATGGGAATAAGCATTAACCCAATCACCCTTTTTGTGACCCTCACCCATCACAGCTGGGATAAGCTCTAGTGTATTTCTCTTTGATTTATTATCACTTGTCATTTTAAACTAACAGTCTTCACACTCATACTTGGAAACAAGAAGTCACACAAAACAGTGTATATTTTGTTAAAGTTTACATGAGTCATTTTTTGATGTAGTAACTATTGCAGTAACATTTATGAACCAACTTGATTGGGATATTCGATACTCGCCTGGCTAAATATTATCCTCTACGTGCCATTAACAAAAAAAAAAGACAACTATCAGGCTGTGGATTAGGTTTGTGTTTGAGATAGATGGACATCATTTTTGCTAGTTTTGAACATTTACTTGTCATGTGTCACATTATCACTGAAAATCCTTACAATTTCTGTTCCTGTTTGATTTTCTATTTATATTCTCTCTACTTTTAAAATGATTCATGTTTTTTGGTGGGACTCATGTTTGATGAGATGCAGAAATCTTTTCTGATTATATTAAAGGCAGAAAGTGCAAAGTCAGTATTATTTATGGAGACAGAATAACCACATTAAGTTGAGATAAACTGAAATGATCTTGTATATTTTTCATTTTCACTGATGTGCGGTTTTATGCTTCACTTCTCTGTGAGACTGCAATTAGAATCATTACAGCTTTATTCAGTCCATAAATCATCGACTATTACAAGCAAATAAGTCCAAAGATAGAAAAGTCCATTTCACGCTGAAGAAAACAAACCTGCTCAGTCAGAAGTATCCATTTTGATTGTTGCAGGATCCCATTTGGCCTCTCGGCTGACAGAGAAAAGTTTTGTGATTACTTACATCAGCCTCTAAGCCGTTCTTGTATATTTTGCAAACAGGATTTTAACTCTACTTTTGTGTTTCATGAGTGTCATTTGATTAAAGTCGTCCGTGCAGCTTATTTTATTTTTCCCTTTCTGAGCCTGTCTGTCTCTGTGTGAGTGCTGCGTGTCCTCCATCTACCCTCTGCCTTTCTGTGTGCCCTGCGTGAAGCAGACGCTGTCCTCGGTCACCCTCTCTTTCAGCTTATTTACTCGTCTGTTTGCACTGCAGACTCGGTGCTTCTCCTTTTGCTCCGGTGTGGGGCTGATTACAGCGTTCATTTTGCTTGAGTACCATTTTACAATTACAGTTAAAGTTGCACTCGTTCGTGTTTACTGTACATGGCTGAACGTTGTTTGCTTGGTAGTTGACCAGACTCCCATTTCCATAAGCAAAAAGTAAACACATGCAAAATGTTGTTAAAATGTGAGACTTGGTATAAAACCAGATTATGATGCATGCATTTAGTGCACAACTTTTTTGCACACTAGATACACTGTAGCACCATAATTACAGCTGAAGAGGAGCAAGAAACATGAGTCAGATGATCAAACTGAACATAAATAAGCCATCATTTTATCCAGTTAAAATTTTTTTTTATCAAGTTCAAACTTTACACAGAAGGATGCATACTGAAATGTCATTTAATTAACCTAGAAGAAACTTTGCTGCCCATTTTTAATGGAATTTCATGAAATCGACTGAAAGTGTTCTATTTTACGAAACAGAGCTTCCAACTGAAAAGGAATTCTTGTGTATGTGGTTTTTATGTATTAATAATTTTGGTGGAAGGGTTTGTACAGCTTGTGATTTTTTTTCCCTGTGTTGCACTCTTTGACTTCACATCCACTGCAGCTGCATAGAGAGAAACAGTATATCAAACTCGAAGGATGAGTCATTTTAATGACATTTAGCCTGCGGCTCCTTGTTTATCTTGCCGTGGCTGGAAAGAGGTGTTGTTTGGTTTCACTTATGAGTTATTAATGTGCTTTTATGAAGAAGCAGTGGACCTTCTGCTTTAAGGCTTCTGCAGACTGCACAGTTTTTTGCTGTCTTGTGAGGTTGTTACATCTCACACTGCACGACTTGGATCTGCTCAGTCTTGAGTAAGACGTCAACAATGGTGTACACAGACTGTACGGTGTTGCCCCAAGTGTCTTAGGCCACGAGACTGTGGGCTGATGGTCCGGCGGGATGTAGGTTGCGTCATCAGTAAAAATAACGGGCCAAGGAGAATGTGTTCTTGGTCATGATTAAGGAGACGAGGCCAAGTTTGGATGTCAGTTTTGCAAAGACGGCATGTAGCCCACGTCTTCTCAGGCTGCAGAAACACAAATTACGTGCAAAACTTGCAATGTCTTCATAGTATTGATCTCTGTTACCTCAACTCCACCAATTCTGATTCTTTCACAGAGTCTCATAAAGCTTACCTTATGTTTCACTGTTTTTAAGCAATAGCGCTGGGTTGCATTTCAAGTTCCAATTTAATTGTTTAGTCGGTAAACAGAGTCGTAGCTATCAGGTATGGTTAGAAAATTAAATCAGCTTTTGGTCGCAAGAGCAGCGTGACGGTGGCTGACCATCTAACTTCCGAGTTGAGGCTCATCCGCAACTAAGATTTGTTGCAGTTCCTCAACTGACTGCATTTAGGATTTAGAGCAGAAATTTGAATTTAGAGACGAAATAGAGAGAGCATATTTACAGCCTGGTTCAAAAAACTGTTTTGGTTTCAAGCTCTTGATTTTACACACATGACAACTCTGAGGGGTTGAATTTTTTTTTGCATCATGCTAGGGGAGTTTATATGAAGCAATACATTTTAAATATGATTGACTGACAGTTTGCTCAGACAGTGTTTAGCGACTGTAGCTTTCTCATCCACAGTCATCATGCTTACGATGCTCAGTGAAGCAGCAAGCCATTGTATACCAACCTAGCATTGGCAATACGGGACAGTGATTTTTACTTTCGCTGTCAAGTCAGCGTATTAAAGGTTGTATTCTGTTGTGAACATCTGCCGTGTGCCAGCAGCTCTGCAGATGTTTCGGGGGGATTCATTGAAGGATCTGGCAGCTAAAGCTAACTTCATTTGACATAGTTGACATGTGCATGTTTCCATCAGCTACTCGAGCAACATGGCTGGGCCCCATATAAAGATAAATGGGCTTCAAAACTGCTCTCCATAAATCAGTGGGTCACGTGACCTAATGCTTCACCCAGTGTTTTTTACAGTCCATGGTCATGGCATCATCATCACCTTGATGTCTTCCTGTCAGGTTTCTGGCCACACCACAGCACTGAGACAGCTCTAGTGAAGGACCTTAATGACATCTGATAAAATACGGACAGTGGCAACATTTCAGTCTTGGTCTTACTGGATCTCAGTGCTGCATTTGACATGGTGGACTATAATGTCTTGTTAGACCAGTTGAAAACTGTGTAAGACTTTTTGGTACGGCACTTACCTGGTTTGAATTCTATCTAAAACATAGGGACTATTTTTTGTCTTTAGGTAGATACAATTCAAAGCTAACAAAAATAATGTGTGGAGTTCCTCAAGGTTCAGTGTTTGGGGCTTTGTTGTTTAATATCTACTTGCTCCCACTCACTCAAATTATGAAAAAGAACAAAATGTGTAGCCATAACTATGCAGATGACACACAAATCTATATAACTGTGTCACCATGGCTACAATCCAATTCAAATATAGTTAAAATGCATTGATCCATTTAAAGAGTGGATGTGCCAGAATTTTCTTCAGCTAAATGAAGACAAAACAGAAATAATAGTGTTTGGATCCAAGAAAGAAAGATTCAAAGTCAGCACACAGCTTCAATCAGGGAAGCTAAAAACCAAGAGCCAAGCCAGAAATCTGTGAGTGATTTGGACTCAGACCTGAATTTTAACAGCCACATTAAGACAGTAGTGAAGTCAGCCTGTTATCACCTAAAGAACATGTCAAGCATTAAAGGACCAATGTCTCAGCGGGACATAGAAAAACATGTCCATGCTTTTATCTTTGGTAGACTAGATTACTATAACACTGTTCTCATGAGTTTCCCTAAAAAATCCATCAAACAGCTGCAGTTAGTCCAGAACGCTGCTGCTCAAGTCCTCACTAAGACCAAGAGAGAGGACGATATAACTCCAGTTCTTAGACCTTTACACCGGCCTCCTGTCTGTCACAGATTAGATTCTAAAATCCTGCTGTTGGTTTATAAATCTCTGAATGGTCTAGGGACAGAATACATCTCTGATCTCCCGGTCCATTATGAACCACTCAGAACCCTCAGGTCATCAGGGTCACACCTACTTTCTGTACCCAGAGTTAGAAACAAACACGATGAAGAGGCGTTCATCTTTTATGCTCTTATCTGTAGAACAAACTCCCAGAATGCATCAGCACTGCTGAAACTCTCAATTGCTTTAAGTCAAGGTTGAAAACCTCCGTTTTCTTTTTTTTTAATCTACCACAAAGCACTACAACCTTTATTTCTCCCATCTCATTGGCTTTATTCTTTTTAACTTATGTCTGTCTTTGATTCTGCTTTTAAACTCTTACTTTTTAATGCATTTTTCAAAAATCTTTTTATGTAAAGCACTTTGAATTGTCTCGTACATGAAATACAAATGAACCAGCCTTGACTCGAATTGGTTGCAGAGTTTGCTTGACGCGCAGTAAAAGTAAGAAGCGTTATCTCTCTTGGAAGCCTTAGCGCTGTGCACGGACTTGTGCCTTGTGCGACATCTGTTACTTTCTATGTATAGTTTCCTTCTGTGTCTGATTGTGTTTATCTCTGCAAGACTTTGTGTGTGTTTGAGTGTACGGAGGCTGACACAGCAAAAGTAACTCCAGTGCGGCGAGCCGAGAAGGCACACATGTCAACAGACTTACGTACGGCTAACACTTGGACATTTGTTTTGTCTGCTGCAAAATAGTGCGGATAAACCTCCTCCGAACTGCAGCGCCTGCACACTGAGCATTTGAAATGAAATATCCTGTAACGCAGATGAGTTTAAAGGTGCCACTGTTATCATGTGAACTGCTGCTGTTGCTGTTTTTGTCACGAGAAAGAGACCACGTGAGAGAAAGGAGGGTCGTCGGAGTGACAAAGTGTGAGTGTAGTGAAAGAGAGAAGGAGAAAGACTGGCCAAAGGAAGAGAATAGGAGAGGGAAGCGAGAGCCTTTAACAAGTGGACCAAGAAAGGATACGAGGGAGAAGAGTGCGAAGCCAAACACAGACAGAGAGAAAGAGAAATGCGGTGGAGAAAGAGGCGATTACCAGAGCGGAGGAGGACGGGGGACGGTGGAGATGAGAAGATGTACACGTCCTTCAGGGTGTATTTCTTTAAAGGTAGAGCTCCTTTGGTTGTTTCTTTGTCTTTTGCACGTGTGGAGTTGGCCTCTTAATTTACCGGATTTGTGTTTTCATCTCAAGTGGCCAGTCAGCAGTGATGTGTGTGTATGTGCGTATGTGTGTGTCTAAGGAGTTCCAACTCCATGTGTTTGGCAAGTGTGTAATTGTAGTTGGAAAATCAGAGATGAGGGAGTGATAAAGATGATGGTGTATGGTTGGAGCCTTAGACATGAGGTTTTGAGATCTCTGCTGCTGTGTATCACACAGGATGATTATCACACTGCTTCATGACTTCATCTGTGGCTCGCTTTGTTGGATTTTATTTTCCCAGAAAACAAAAAAAAGTATTCAAAATTCTCTGATTATGACAAAAGAAAACAGTATATCATTTTCCCTGCACGATTTCAACCAAATATGAGCTGGCAGATGTAACTTTTTTGTTTCAACTCCTCAACTTGGTTTGATATGACACATTTCAAGTGGGTCCAAAAGTTGTTTATTGCTTCTGAACTATTGTAGTGCCTTACTTTGGCCTAAATATAAACTGTCACTTGAAGACCAAGGATCATTGTTTGCTGTTATAGTTTGTCAGATCTTGTAAAACGTTAGTTTTTTATCACTTCATCTCATATTTTTTTTTAAATAATCCAGGTGCACAAGTCGCAGACTATATGAAGTTTATTGTCAATATAAGAATATAACTTTCTTGGTTATCGATATTGTAGTGGGGCTATGCAGAAGCAGAATTGTAAATCATAAATGCCATAATATTACTCTGCTAGTACTTGAACTATATTTTATGCTGCTTGCAAAGACAAACTCATAAACACTGTTGTTCATATGAGCAACACTTCTAAATGTTAGCTTCTAAAGGAAAAATACTGAGTAGTGGACTGACTGTCATTAATAGTGTCTGTGTGGGTTTTTTTCCCTTTGGTTTTTCATTCTTGGTCTTTTTTTGTGCAAACTCGACTTCAAGTGAGCTGAACTGATACACTGGACTGCTGTGTTGATACCCCTCCCCCCAACCACCACCAATTCTCACTCTCTTATGATGTTTTCAGTCTTATTTAGATCTCATCGCAGTGTTTCCAGACTAAAATATTTCATTGTCTCTTATATCTTATCGACGCCTGGCAATTTCTAAGGAGAGTTTTGTGTTTTTAAGCTGTATTTTATTTAAAACCATGACATTTTCCTAACCCTAACAAGGTGATTTAGCTGCCTAGACATAGCCAAGTCAATTTAGCACCTTTTAAAAGTGAGAAAGAAAATAAGGGTTAAAAAAATATTACAAAAGACTTAAAAAAGAGTAGAAGTGAGGGATTCAAGGGGAAAAAATAGAAAATGGCTGGTACTGGTTGGTAAGGTTCAGATTTATATGTGCTGTAAGCAATGTGCTCTTGTTTGCTCCCATAACAGCTTCAAGAAAGGTAAACAAGTAACATTAGATTATATATATATAGATTAGTCTGTGAAAATGTAGTACATGTACATTGTTTATTGTGATGACCTGGTTCATTGTCATGTATTTAACATGCCAGATACCACACTACCGAGTACCGTAAGACGTCTGGCTGAAGTATATGAAGAGATGGACGGTTTTATGATTTTCTTATCTGTGTGTCAGATGAAAACTAACAAAGCCATGAAGCTTCATTTGTGACACCGCAGTGAGCATAGCTTCAGAACATGGTTGGTGATTAGAAGAAGAATATAATTTTCCGTCTCCTAGGTTGGACTTACGTCCTTGTTTCTCTTAAAAAAAAATCCCTCTGTGGAATAAACTTTGCGAGGCAAGAAGATGCTCGAGCTAGCGAAATTATGCACCCTCGTCCAGTAATGTTGTATTCTTAGTGCGCAGAGCCAACATAAACAGATGTCTTTCATATGTGGACGCTTGACTCATTTCTAACAAATGAGCCTTCAACCAGCAGAAGAGGAGTCGTGTTCGAGCGAGGAACAAATCTGTGTGGACATATTACCCAAACCACAAACCGCAAGACACGAACTCACACTAATGCTGGTTTGAATCATCCTGCTATCAAACATCTGTTACTCTTGTTATTAAGCTGTTTCACTTCTAAGTACATAATAGCGCATGCCTTTTGTTGCTGGTGGTTTACTCCAATTGTGGTTAGAGGCGCAAAATCCGCTCAGAGGCTTGAAACTGACTTAAATAGCAGCGAGGCTCCCGTGAGGACTTCTTGAAGACTTTAGAGTGAAACGTAGCCGTTAATTGGAGGAGCTCAAAGAGGCCGGAGCCTGCCCCAGCAGTCACAGGCGAGGGGTGAGGTATGCCCTGGACAGGTGACCGCGCAGACACAAACAAGCATGCGTGCTCCCTCCTACAAACCAGCCGACCTAACATGCTGTCCTTTGGACCGTGGGAGGAACCCAGAGTGCCCAGAAATGATTCATGTAGGCAGACAGAATGATCCCAGCAGGGATTCGAAACATGTTGCCTTAAATGTGATGTTTTACGTGCAAATGTTCCTGGTTCAATGTGAAACAGTGTTTAAGGCCTGTTAAAAACCCTTTATGTGAAATTATCAACCCTGTTTGATCATCTTTTTTTTTTAAAAAAGGAGCAGCCTCCTTTTATGCATTTTGGATGAAGAAAATGAAAGCTGGTGTGGCAGGTCAAGTGTCTTCTTTCTAGAGGGTCTCAAATAACTCCCATCACGTAACAGACCTGAACGTTGCCCTCAGACTGTTGCTGCAGTTTTCAATGCATCCAGAACCGTTTGTTGTTCTGAAGGAAATTTCCTGAAATAATCTGAAGAGGGAAAACAGAAGGACAAGATCCTTACTCATCAGTTGTCCATCTGCTGGATCTTTTGTGTTTCTCAGTAGAACAGCTCCCAAACAGGCCTCATGCAGGCTGACATTTCAGTGTGCCCAAAAAATAAAATTAGCCCGTTTGTCTCTGTTTTATGAAAAAAGGGGGGAAAAAAATCTGCTGTTGAGGGGCTTGAATGAAGAAAGAAACATGTTGTTTATGGAACTTTTTGGAGGCCAAGCTGCAAATAAATGTACTGATTCATGTTACTGCTAACTCCAAGTGTGTGGCATAAGCATTTTATTTTAAAGATGAGAGTGAAATCTAACAATATTTTTTTAAAAAAAGTCTGTCTTAAAAAGATCTGAAATAAAGTCGCACTAATGTCTCTTCTTTTTCCTCTAATAAATCATATTCTGACTTCAGTAAAAGTTGTTCAGCAGCCTGAACTTGTCCAATTAGACTGCTTTTTTCCTGCTGTGAAGACCTTAGTGAATATAAAAGAAATATATCGGTGCCGCTTCTGAATTTTTACTGAAGATTTAATGATGTAATCTACCACCTGCAAACAAGTCACTGTCATTTCTACTGACAAGCTTGAAAGCTGAATAAAAGCAGTCTAATTGCCTTGTTCACACACACACACACAAAACACACACACTTCCCAGCACTGGGGCAAGCGGCAGTGCAGTAAAGAAACAGACCTGACATTTATACTGTTGGGAAACGTAGTGGGGCATCAACAGTCACACTTTACTTCTCTCATAGGACCAAACGTTCAAATAGAAGCTACTGAGAGGAATCTGTTTATTGTTAACATCCGTGTATTAAACGTTCCTTTTCCTCCCTCATTAACTTCACTTTTGTCATGTGGCGACAGTGGGAGTACCGCTGGAGAAGTAACCGCACCTCCCGGGAGTTTAAACGTGCACACTTACGCGTTAGCTCCAATTAGTGGTGGCTTGGAATCTGAGTTATGTGCCAAGTGAAGTTTTTACATACATAAATGTTTATTCAGCCATGTGAAGGTAAAACCCACCATTAGAGGGAGAGAAAATGGGATTTACATCCAAGTTTGGAAGACATTTTCATGTTGTAATTTGTTCTCTAATCTTGGAGTAGCTTACGTTCTAAAAAAAAAGAAAACAGGTTTATAATATGCATGAAAACAAGTTAAAAACCTTATATGTTTCCAACAGACACTTTATAAGGCATGCAGCATAAATGTGACCATCAAGTGCTTAGATTTAGATATGAACAAAATGGAGATGTTCCTACTGATTATTTTGATCCACAGAACTGGGATACCAATATTTATTCAAAATTCTTTTCACTGTCCTCCAGTGACATAAATGCTATCACATTAATCACCCAGACATGTTGGCAGACTTGACTACTAGGGCTTCTATTCTTGACATTATTACACTGTCTTTGCAAAGACAGCATCATAAGACATCTGACTGAAGTATATGAAGAGATGGACGGTTTTATGATTTTAATGTACTGTACATTAACGATCAGCTCTGTAAATATTTATTTGTACCTAGAAATAATGGGCTCCTGTTTTGCTTTTCTGGAGCTGAGAAATTACAAGTACTCGTCAAATCTGAGACATGGTTGGGACTGATCCGAAAAGGACATAAATCCTTAAAAAAAAAAGAAAAATGCAGTTTTGAAAACACAATTTAACATCCATTTCCATTTTTTTTTTTTTTTTTTGCCTTTAGTAGCTGGAAACAAAAATAATCAGTGAACCTCAAAAAACAAGAGCACTTTGTGACGAATGCAGTGCTTTCTTTGCCATGAGAGCAGTGCTTCTTTATCCCTCCTTTTTAAAATTCAGACTGGCAGGCTGATGAAAGTAGGTTTAATACACATTTATTGTTGTTTCAGAGTCACACAGTGCAACAACTCTGAGGACTCACTTTCACTAAACATTTTATCCTTTGACTATGTGAACAGTTACTATGAAAGCACTTCCTTTTTTTGTCATCGAGGGCTGCAACTAAGGACTATTCTAATAGTCAACTAGCCATTGACTATTGAAAACATTGGTCCACTAATTGCATTGTAAATATAATTATTAAATAGCTCTTTTTTAGCTCTCAGCTTTTACATTTTGCATGAGGTTGTTTTAATGATGTGCTAATTAAAAATAAATGACAAGAAAGATCGACTCTTCCTACAAAACTACTTTGCTGCTGATATTAGTCTAATATTGACAGAAAAAGCAAATCATCATTTTGATGTCTGTTGCGTTGACTGCTGCCATACTGTTTACCAGGCGCTGTCCTCTATTGCACATCTGCAACTCTCAGCAGAGATGGGAAAGGAGGGTGACGTCTCACTCTGTTGAAAAAACACGTGTGCCGACAATAACGGCTGAACACTGTTGCGTTTCTGCAATTGTCAGCAGAGATAGTAAAGAGGAAGATGCCCCACTTAATTTTTTTTCCTTTGCCGACCATGGTAGGAAATTAAATCCGTTGGCAACTATATTTATTATTGATTTTTGTCGACAGTGTCCACCAGTCATTGCACCTCTAATATCATCATAAAATCTCGCATTTTTAAAAACAATAATTATTTATCAATTATTTTACAAGATACTTCACAGGTTGACAAAGCAGGATTATTTGTATCTACAAACTATGGAATCATTTTAAAACATATAGTTAAAAAGGACAAAATCCTATTACCATGAGTTGGACTCCATCCATAATATATCCATATTAAGGATGCAAGAACAATTATAGCTGTGAAAAAAGTTTTAATAGCATGTTTGCAGATGGTGGCATTTCATGTTGAGACTCAGAATCTGGCAGCACAAATAGTGATGCAGTGGATCTATTTTTACCTGTGTTCACCTGCAGCTGGCAGGACACACTCTCAGTCCCGCTGGGTGAGGCTGGCTCCTGCAGTCCAGTCAAAAGTAATGAACATTTCACTCAGAAAGTCATGCATATCAGACACTGTGGTCCACCTGAGCCTTGAAGGATTGTCAGATGTTATACTATTCTGATGTAGCGGTCCTGATGTGTTGTCTCTGGTGACTTTTATTGAAATGTATAGTAGTGGTACGCTGACTGTAACTACACAGCTTCAGGCTCTGGGAAGAGTCATTCATCTAGCTTCAGACGGTCGAGTAAGAAGATACAGTAGAGTGTAAATATGGCAGCATGTAGCATTGAGAGAGATGAAAGGAGTGCAAAAAATGTCAAACGGATATGACAAAGACCAAAGAACTGCAAAAATGAAAAACTTTTGGAAATAAAGAAGAAATTATGACAATTAGAGGGAAGAAAAAGAGACGGATGAAAGGGTGTGTAGGTGGAGCTGTTGCAGACAGCACAGATTTCAAAGGGGAGTATTCTAGGATGAAAAATGTGTGTGCACCATGTGCTTATGTGTGTGTACAAAACATACAATGTTAACAAAGTCACTTCCTGCCTTAAAGGTCAAAGCAATGATGCTGTGTGTGCTTGCATAATTTATAGTTTCACATTTCGGGATTAGGTTTAAGGAACACTGCCTGTGTGGAAGTTGGCTCCTCTCTCTCTCTCTCTCTCTCTCTGTGGGTGAGTTTGACACCAGCAATCTGGCTGGAAATGACATGTTTGACTATCGTTGATTGGCTCTGTGTGATGGTGCACGTTTCTCTCCTGCAAGGCAGCTGTAAGTCAGCCATAGTGTGGCTGACTTAGTTATGAAAAACAAACAAACAAACAAAAAACAAACAGGAAAACAGCTTTTTTTTTTCTCACTCGTGTCTCTGCTCTCATTTCATATGAGACATCTGTGTAAATATTTCAGCTGATCTGAAAGTCACAGTGGAAGTCTGTTTTTGTCCTATAATCTTGTACATTTGGTCCTTTCTTTCTTTTCCCAAAGCAGCTTCATTCTGCGTTCAGCTGAAAAATAAAAATCGTGAATAATGCACATTCTAGCATGCTTTAAGTATGACAACAATAATCGACATGTAATTCTTGGTTCACTTGATTCCTGAACATTTGCTCACATCTTCAAGCTGTGGAGTTTGTTGGTAGTACCAGTGCTTAATTCTAATTCCAGCAAAGTAAGAATTTCATTATTTGGTATGAACACACAATAATCATCTTAAATCTTAATTCTTAATATTACCTGCTTTGGGGAACAAAAAAACCCCCCAAAAAACGATAAGTTGTGCACCTCCTCATAATGGCACATACTTATGTGTGATTGTGAAAGATGAGATTAGATTAGATCTTTAATGCCATTTGCACAAATACAAAGCAGTATGGGTGCATTGGCATTTTTGTGACATGAGTTTAGGAAACAGTCATGTGACACTGTTATGAAGCCACTCTGTGATGTTTTTAATACTTAAATCAACCAAAGAGAATTGAAAAATGTCGTGACATTTCTTTTCCAGGAGCGGTTGATGTAAATTCAGTGATACTCCTGTTGGTCATGTACGAGGTTGATGAGAAGTTTAGAAGTCTTAATGAATGTTTATACATCCAGTAGCAGCATTAAATCCAATAAAACAATCCATCACAAGAATCCATATACATTCAGTACATTCAGATTTTTTTACTTTTATTTCCGATGACATGCCACACCTCTGATAACACATTTTGTTCACTGAGCAAAATTTAAGGTACTATCATTTTTCTAAAAAGGAAAGAAAAAATAGTGATGTGTAAAATGCAAATAAGAAACAAAATCAATAAAACTCTACATTCAATTAAAATTTGTATGAAGAGAACATATCTACAAAACCTCAGATATGATATCTGGAATAAATCAATAAATACATGTGTAAATTATGGCCACAAATTAGTATTTTGAAAAAAAAACCCAAAATAACAATTTGAGGCCAATAAGTACTAATTTGTGGCCACAAAATATTAATCTGAGCCCACAGATGTCGTATCTGAGACTACGTACTTATCAAATATTGGAAATGAGAAATTTCATTGTATATACAAGATGTTGTTCAGCAATGTCTTGCTGAAATAAGCAACATCTTTCCTGAAAACATCTGTAGCATGCGTGTTGCCAAAGCAATCCAAGGGTTAGTGAAATGCGATGGTCTAGCCTTCTAGAAATGTACTTTCCCAGTCACCAGTACCAGCCCTGTCACCTAGAAAGATCAAGTCCGAAGTTCTCATTTTATTTTATTTTTTTATTTGATTAGAATGCAGGCTCTTTGACTTCCAAAGTCGATTTTTGATTTATTTCAGGCTCTCCACTATTTCTGCCAGCCATCTAAGAATCACCAGTTGGGCAAACAATCTTGGGATACGCTAAGTCATGAAGGATCCACATGATGCCGCCTTTTCCATTTATAGACCACTTTAAATGGGATCGCCTGTGTCACTCAGATGTGATGCAGTCGGCCTTCAAATTGAGCCTCTGAGTTTGGACTATTATTTATTTTCTATGAGCATATCTACCAATCAGCTATAACATTATTACTGCCAATGAAGGGTAAACTGTGCTCATCTTCTTGTCATGCAAGGCTCTGCAGGGAAAACCTGCGTCCTGTCACTCATGTGAACGTTACTTTGCTTTTTGCCATCTACCTAAACATTTTTACTGCGTCCATAAAGCGGTTCTCATTTGTCTGGAATCTCCTTTGATACCAGTCTGAAGCAGTCTTATTCCACAGAAAGCCCACCTCACAAAGCATAGATTATTAATGTGCAAATAAGACATTAATAATGTACATTATATTGTTGCTCTTTCAGTTTATTCTCTTATCTTTCCAAATGAGCTCATTCTGTATTCTTGATTATTCTTTACTCCATCTCCTTCTGTCTGCACAGACTCACCAGTAAACATTGTGTAACAGTTTCACAGTCTCACACAGGGCTGCTGCTGTCAGCCGCCTCCCCCCTCCACCCCTTCACTCACACACACACACACACACACACACACACACACACACACACACACACACTTTCAGCACTCTCTCTCTCTGTGTACTTCCTTTCAGCTCAAGTTTTTGATCTAAGTGCCAGTCTATTTCGTATGCAAATGGTTTAAAGTGCATCCCTCTCCTTCTCTTTTCTTTCATCTCGCTCTTCGTCCAGCTGCAGCGCGAGCTGGCGAGGAAATGTCTTCATGTTTGAATAGGCTGGAATCCTGGGAATTAAACAACACGTTGTTCGGTGCCGAGTCAGGGCAGTGTATCTACAGATGATATGGTGCACCCGTTTAGGTGTGACCTTTTTATACCGAGGTTGCTGGAAGGCGTTTGGGGTAGATGGATGCTTCGTGCTTGTAAACAGGTGGTCAGTGGAAAAGTTAAATTCCTACTCAGTATGTGAATTGGTGACATTTATAAATCTCACAATAAATTTGCCGTGTCATGGTATGCATTTGTGCAAGACTTTTTTTTTTTTACTGTGAGCTAGAAATAAACGTACCAGAAGAAGATTTTACTTAGAATGATGATGACTAGCGATAACTATCCAGACTTTATTATTTGCATATTTGCTTTTCATGTAGAATTTGTTAGAAACATTGTGGCATGTTGAGTACATCACAGTAAAAGGATGCCGGGATGCTCTTGATTTTATTTATTTATTTATTTGTTTTTTGATTCAGAGTATTGGTCTAATAACTGACAGCAAAATGCAGTCTGAGGACGGATTCAGGAAGGGACGCTCCCAAGTCACGTGACGAGTCTCTTATGGTTATAACGACTCTTGCTGACTCCTGTGCTTCCTTTTTTAATCTGACTCTCTTTGACAGCCACTTTATCTGTCCTTGTCTCAATTTGTCTCTGTCTTCCTCTGTCCATCAGGTGACGCTGTCTCATCTGTCTGCTGTCTGGAAAAAAAATACTGATGATCAAACTCGTGATCATTGTGGATCATCACTGATTGATGAAACCGTTAAAAGTGACCAGATTTGATTTGACTCTGACATTGGGACGTGAAAATATCTTCCTGCTGCACTAAATGTCTGAAATAACAACTCACGTTTCATCTCAGGCTTCAGTCTGGTCTTGATGGTTAAAATAAAAGGAAATCAGTACAGATTAATAGAAATAATATTAAAAAAATTAAATGTTTGCCTGCAGCTGCTTTTTATGACTCCTATAATTCTTATTTTTCCTTTATAAATCATTGACATGTTTAAATTGTGTGCTTTAAAGTTTAGAATTTGGTTAAAAAAAAAAAAAAAAGTAAGTTTTACAAAGTGTTTTAGCCCATCTCACGAATCCTTGGGCAGTGTGATGTTGTTTTAAAGTCAGTAAACTTGATGTCCTGAGTACGTGTATTTGTGCAGATTTCATGGAGGCTGAGATTAGATCGTTTCAGGAAGCTGACTGTCGGATACAGGAAATGAGCTTTGATATTCAGCTCAGTCTCTGTCCTACTTCCCCGCCTTTCAGTTTGACTTCTGAACAAAATCCGACCAATAAGATTCACTTTTTAAGCCATCTTTTTGATGAGCTGCGCAACGTTACATCACATTTAATCAATCAACACGGTGTACCTTTTGGCTTTGCTAAGTGTATGTTTTTATTTTATGTTAATGATGCATAGTCCACTTATGACTTATTGATAAAACATAATTTTCCAATTCACCAATCTATAATGTCACCTGGAGGGTAAGATATGACATGTGTCCATAAAATCTGCACAAGTTTTGTGCTCATCAGTTATTATATTCTTTGAAACTTAAACAGAAGGAAAACATAGGAAAATAAATATGCAATATATGGAAAAGTCTTAATTCTACCATTAAATCACTGAGATGATTGATTAACAGCTTTTAACATTTCATTGAAAACAATGTGACCCACAGAGTCCCTTCTCAACATCAGAGGCAACATGATATGTAAATAAATAACACTGAATGAATAAAATATGCTCAGAAGTACCGGCGGTGCCGGCTCATTGAACTCTCCTCTGTCTCCATCACAGCTGACTGACTGTCTCCTGATGACAAGTCTGCTGCAGAGACCTGCACATGTTCAATCTGGGTGGATGATAAGCTTGTGGCACCAACAGAAAAAAAAAAGCTTTCTCAAAAGTAAACATCTTTTTTTTCATAGCTGCCTTTGATCTGTTAGTAAGTCACATGATCTTCACCAGCAGATGTAAACTCCTCGTGGAAAGTTCCCAGAGCTTGAAAAAGAGCTTCGTGTGTACTGATTTAAAAGAAATAGAAAAAGGTTGTTCCTGATGCTGGAAAAGGCACATTGCAGCAACTTTTTCTGCTAAATGGATCTACTTCTGATTTCCCCCCCCCATCTCTTGTTTTTGACTGTTGAAACAAGAGATTTTGATTTTACTTATTTATTTAATCTTATTCTTTAAGCCCTACCGTGCTAACAGAATCATTTTACATTAATAGTAATATATATATATATTTCTCCTTAACAGTAGATTTCGTATACAGTATTTCAGTGGCTTTGATGTAATTCATTTTGTACTGACTGAACTTCACTCCTTGTTCTATCCACTAGAGGGCGTCGTAGCTCTTCTATTAGTTTAAAACCGCCACAGTCTCGTCTTCTTCTTCCTGGTGCGGCCTGCTGCTCTAAGCTCAGTGTTTGATATTTGTTTTAAATTCCTAAGCTTTGTAAAATCAAATTTTAAAAAGGCTAGTTTTGAGTGTGATTTAAGACTGGTGTAATGACACGGCCAACGTCACAGGTCAATCAAACAGACCAGACTGTGGGAGTGGGCTCTGTTTAAATCTTTACAGGAATGGGAACCTCAAACAAAGAAGATGATGAGGCAGATCAAGTCAAAATAATTACACTTTACAGTGATGTCATTGCATATCAATATTCATATAAATATGAAATCATTTAATCTTGACATCCCTGTGTTCACTAAATTTATGAAGTTTCTGCTCAGAGATCCAGTTCTTAAATCTCTTTTTCATGGGAAAGATGGAATTCACTTTTCTCTGCTTTTAGCTGCCTATTGATTTATTTCAGGGGAGAAAACCACTGAATAAAATCTTCATTTGCTCCATAATCGCACAGCAAGGACTTAAATACACTAACATGGGTGTGCAGCTCGATATGTATTTAAAACGCAGAACACAGATGCTCAGATTTCCAAACTTGCATGGTTAGATAGTTCACACTCTCATACGGCAATGCAGCTGCTATAAAAGTTATTCAGGCTAAGAGGAAGGTTGTGCCATTATTGAAGTTTTCATTAACTATTAATTACTGTTATTAGATCACATCTTGGAATCATTGGTGAAATTAAGAAATGGACGACCTGAAACTGAAGTTCCGCCAGGAACTCACAGATTCAAGCTTCAGTTTCTGTGAAGTTGGAAATGTTTTACACAAAGAACTTACAGAGAATCTTGAGCCAGTCAGGTGACTGAATATGATGAATGCGCCGCCACGTCTTGATTGACGCCTGTGAGACTGAATGGAGTCCAAGAAAAAGGCACTTTCACTGAGCAGGATCAGCTGTACTTTTAGTCTAATTTGAACCACCAATGGGCACTAACTCCATATAATTCATCCACTCTGCTTTTAGTTCCTGTCAAGTCATCAGCTCTGGGAAATGACTCGATGATTGCTTTGTTGAATGCAGCTTCGGAGTAAGAGGCTCGATTTCTCCTCTGACTCACACTCAAACCCCAATACTTTCTTTACTTTGTGAAATTCACTTTTGAAGCATCTAAGTAGTAACTGAGGAGCAACTTCAGATAATCTGAGGCACAGAAACTAAACCGTGAGACACAAAGTGAGACGAGTCCTTAAAAACAGAAGGAGGGGAGCTGGGCTCGTCCTCCCTTCTTTCCACTCCTTTTAGGGATTACAGTGTGGCTTCTCTCGGCTTCATTATCTGCTGCTGGATGGAGCTTTGGAAGGACACCACACACTCACAGAGTCAGGAGAGTGTGGAAAAATATCCCTCAGATGTGTGTGTGTTTGTGGGCTGTGGGTCTGAGATAACTTTCTTGGTATTGTGTGTGTTTATATACAGTTTCCTCGTATATTTGTGTGTGTGTCCTGCAGGCAGTTTGAGTATTTACAGGATAAAGAGGATAAATGAAGACGAAGGGAGCGGCTACGAGAGAGAGAAAGAATATTGAGAGGTTCCCCGCTGCAGAGGGGAAACTATGAAGTGAAATAAAAACATATTAGAATAAATTAAAAAACAAGAGCTGAGGTTATGAGAACTCGGAGTGAGAACGTATATTTCAAAAAGACAGGAAGGGAGAAGGAAGGGGAAATGGAAATAAGTGTTAAAATGTGAAAAGGGAAGTGAGCAGAAGCAGCAGAAACAAAATCTAATATGACGAGAAAGAAAATGAAAATGTGACCGAGCGGCAGGAGGCAGAAAATGAGAAAAAGGATAAAAATAGTGTGAAAAGAAAAAGAAACTCGCAGTGGAAAATGAAAAAGCAATTAGATAATAACAATCCAAACTAAAATGAAACTGAGTCTGTTTCATGTCTCGGAGCAGTGGCTGTGATGTTCTCCAGCTACGGGACTGTTTTGGTGCTCAGACTTTACTGAATTAGAGTTATCGAGCGTGTTCATCAGGAAATGTTCCCATCCAGAGCAGAGTAAACACATCACGATGACGGGTGTCGCTGTGGAAGCTTGTCACTGTGAATATAAAATAACAAAGAAAGACATTTGTATAATTGGTGAAGCCAAAAACAAAAAAAAAAAAAAACAACTTAATGGGGAAGCAGCAGGCAAAAACATTTGGGACGACAAACTGAGCATCACCTTAAACAAACATGGAAGATAAGAGGTTAAAAATAAAACCTGTAGTGCATGCAGTCTGCAGCCTCTGCTATCTGTCTGTAAAGTTAAAGACTATATTATGCAGAATTAATGAGGAAAATACATTTTATTTTTACTGGCTAAAATTGCATTTTTGGTGTCCCCAGTCGGAGGAGAAATTTGATTAGCTCCTTGATGTTTATAATAATAATAATTATAATAATAATGAAGCTTAAGGTCATGACAGAAAAAATAGAAATAATGGATCAACACAGACATGGACATGGAGGGGAATTTTCAAAGTAAGGTGTTTTAGCTGGATGTTTCTTATGTGAGGGTGAAGGTAAAAGTGTCCTACGCCAGCCCTCCTGACAATCTATTTTAATAAACTTTAATCAGACCTGAGACAGATTCTGTCAGAGAGGACTAAATTAATAGATTGAAGTACAAAAAGACAGAAGATTATGATAGATGTTGTGTGTCATTGATAATGCATTGGTGTTTGTGCAGTGTGGTGCGATGTCTGTAAATGAATGTATGAGGTTTAAGGGTTATGTTGGACGTAACCCCCCGATACGTGCAAGAGCTGGAACAGTCAGAGCTGAAGAGATACATAAAGCAGTGATGTTGACCTCTGACACGAGTTCAGCAACACAACTCATGATCACAACCAGAACTTCACAGACGTCCCACAGCACACCAGATTCACTCTGCAGCCCATCAGGAATCTTCTAGCTGGCCAGCCACCCCCCACTACTACAGATACCGGTACTCACAGACGATGGACCCCCCACTACCAGTTGGATGGCCAGCCAGGAGGGCCACCACACGCCTGCAACACAGAGGACGGCACATGGGTGGAGAGGAAAGGCCACCAGCCCCATAAGGGGCACAACAGGCGCCCCTTTACCCAGAAGCCACAAGGCAGAGAAGAGGAACCGGCGCACGGGGAAGAGTCCAGAGCTGCCCCACATATCTATATGATATATCTAGATGATTAGCTCTCTGCTTGAATTTTTATCATTAATGTCTCATGCCTTTTATTAGGGAGTCTTAATCATGATTAACTGCTGTATCTATTGATGCTCAGTCTAAGGACATTCATTTATCAACTAAACTTTCTTAGCATTCTGTAAATCACTTTCTGGCTTCTTTGCCTGACAGAGAGCAGACATTCCCGCCATCTTTCTGCTTCTGTGTTCATCTGTCAGTTTTTTCTTTGCCTCTGGTCACATCTGTAACGGACCTTGATTTACAAAAGCTGTGAAAATGGCTCATTAACTGGAATCTCTCAGGCTCATTTTCCTGTCTCCTCTTTTCCTATTCAGACTCTCTTCCATTTCTCTGTCTATGTGTTACATCTTATTTTTTTTATATCTCTTTATATTATAACAAGGAGAAAGACTGATGGTGCTTTTGTTGCATAGAGAGGCTTCACTAAAGCTATGGTCACAATGACCCATACGAATGCCTGCAAACACCCTATGAATGATTTTTGGACCATTTCCTAATGTCCCCTTAAGCCAGCCTTATGAGAATATAGCGTTCGTAGCCCGTTCGTAAGTTTGTGGCCAGGTCGATGGTCTTATCTAAGATTTTCTATGAATGCGCCACAAAAACCCACTTCGTTGGCATGAATGCCTCAGGAACAACTTAAGAGAACAACATATGATATTCGAGGATTATTTATGGTCAGGAGACCATTCAAGAAGCCCATATTCCTATAGTGGCTGTAAGTGTGCCCCAAGAACCCATTAAGTTTTTCTTGGGGCCCTTACAGCCTTCCTATGAATGCAGTAAGAATGGAGATTCATACGGTGTTCATGCGAATGGCCCCAGTTGTTCGTAAGGCGAAACCAAGGAACAAGCAAGGTTTTTCTGCAAGGTGGAAGTACGTCATTTGTGCGGCATTCTTGGTGCAGCAGCAGCCATCATGCCCTGGTCTGGAGCACTTAGGTGTGTTGTAACGTCATGCCATGGAGGAATGATATCACCAATGATCCAAGAGAAGCAATTGCTGCTGCCGATTCATCTAAGGCAGTCCTCTAGGGTTGCTGTCCTGCATGGTTTAGATGTTTCCCTGCTGCATGCACCTGGTTGACATTAGTGGTTGAAATCAGCGGACTGGCTACATGCCAGACTACAAAGACCCTGATTATCATGCTGAATTTTAAAATTCATAACCAGCAGAAAGAGTAGAACAGAGTTTGACTTGCCTGGGTGAGTTTCCATGAGAGATGCTCTTCTTTCTAAAAAAAGAGCATGGCAGTACAATATAGGTTTGCACAGTCACATTTAAACTACTAGACTTCTGGAATAATGTTCTTTGGACAAACTAGATCAATATGGAGATATTTATGCAGAATGGACAATGTCACTGCCTATCCAGGATGTACCCCACCTATCACCCAGTGACAAGTGGAATAAGGCTCCAGCAAAAGTCCCTGATCCTAAATAGGGTAAAGTGAGGATTGATGGATGGATGGACAGACAGCACCATCATTGGTAACACCAAACAATAGATGAGCGTCAAGTATCTCATATCAACGATCAGGCATGGTGATGGAGTGGTAATGATGTGGGCTCATTTGCAGCTACAACATCTTAGAATCAATACGTTGATTGTGAATTCCTCTGTATCTCTAAGTATTTATGAGGAAGTGGGCTGTAATTTATTTATTTATTTTTTTTTACACACTGCCTCCCTATTTCAGTCTTTTTTTTTCTTTTTCTTTTAATATGTTGCAGTTCATAACGGCTTGTATTTACCTAATATTCTGACCTGGTACGGACTAGATGTTTTTCTTTTAATTATTATTTTGAAGGGAAATATGGTTCCAATACAAAGGAAAATATTTAAAAATAAAAGCTTCCTCTGCTCTTTTTAACCCCCTGTCCACTCCCCCCACAACCATCACCTTTCTTAATCTACCAAAAATATTGTCAGGAAATGATTCATGCAACAGGAGCACTTAGAAAAACACAGACAACCAGTATATTTGTCTTTCATAAGTATCCCAAGTATCTCAGTCTCCTTTTTGAGAGACTGGGATACTTAAAGGATATACACAGAGAGGACAGAAAATGGGAAACAAATAAAGAAAGACTCGTGTCCCTTGTTCTTCTATATGGCCTAAATGGTTACATATGTATCGCCTTGTTAACCATATCTAGATTCTACAAAAGTGCTTTACATTCTGGTTCTTATTAACCCATTAGCACAAACATACACGCTCTCTGTTACATCTTTTACATAGGTACTCTACATGCAACAGAGTTTCCACATTTACACTCATGCTTCAGTGAGGTCAATGGGGGCTCAGTTCAGGGTCTATATGTGACAGATCTATGGACTGATCAACCAGACTTCCAGTCAGAGGACAACCTGATTCATGGCCATCTCTGGGCTTTCTTAATATGTGAAAAAAAAGTAAGTGCTGTTGAAAGCGTTTGCCTTGACTTCAAATATAGGGTGTAACATAAGAAAATGAAATTTCCTTCATACAGTTTGTTGAGCCACATTAGGCTCTAGTGTCAAAATAACGAAGTCGATGAATGAATCAAATTTGAATCATGCTCTCCCAGCCTGGTGAGGAAGCACTTGTAGTCAGGGATAGACACTGCATTACAGAGAAAGCACGCAAAATGGTGAGATGTCTGTCCAGTGCTGAAGAATCACTTTGTCGGGTACTTGCCATCTTTGATGCTGAAGGAGAATATTTTGTGATGATAATCGGTGCTCTAGCGTCTGTGAAAGTGGTGGTCCATTCCTGCCAAGTGGTGGTAATGTGTCCATCCACAATAGTAGTGTACACTAAGCAGCACATGTTGGGCAGCAGTGGTGGTCAAAATAGCGCTGTAAGTAGTGATGATTATAGCTGGGCTTATATGACCAATGAGGAACAGCGTCATGGTTGAATCATGAGTTTGATAAACTTCTAAGGATTTTATATATGCTAAACTAACTGATGACTTCATAAATAAAACTTACTGATATGCTAAAAAAAATAAAAACAACAAATACATATATCGAAAATGTAAAAAGCAAATACAGAAAATATGAAAAAAATATATAAATATTTTCCAAGTTCAGTTTTACTGAAAGTTACATAATCAAATATGGTCACTGTCCTGTAATGTCAGAATATGCAAAGTAGATAAGTAAATTTACTCCCATCATAAACTTTGGGTCATATTGAGTGTTTTTCTCTTTCATAGTATGCATCTTTCTGTAACTGGTCTCAAACTAGTCTTTTAAAGTCTTGATGTGAAAATTTTTCTAAAACAACCTGTGACGCCTGAAGGGTTAATTTTCACCTGTCTTTAAAAGCTGCAAACATCTGCTGACTATGCCAGATGGGAAACAGGACAGAACAGAAAAAACAAAAACAAAAAAATATGCAAACAAACAAAAAAAAAGGACAAATTCTGACCTCTTTGGCTTTCCATATTTTTAACTTGAAACACCATTTTCATACAACTGTGGCAATAAAATAATGTTTGCCAAGTTAGAGCCATTCAACCCTATAAGTAATTTTAAATTTGAAATAACCAATGTTTTACTTATTTTCTTGGATCATAACCTGCTGGTTTTTTTTTTTTTTTTTTACATTTTCACAGTGTTGATAAGAATGCAAGACTGATTTCAATTTTATCACAAAAAGTACATCTTAAATATTCAGAAGTCATAATTGTAATAAATGTTATTGACTTAAATAAAACATAAATAAGTCTCTTTCAATTAGTTATTGTTTATATATTAGGTGTTTCTGAAGAGCATTTTGAAAATCATAGTTCAATAATTAAAATCAATAATTAGTTCTAAAACTTAAAGGTTAAATGAAATAAAATCCAAAATTACCCACAATGTTCTACAACTTTTAAAAAAATAGCATCATGAGGACTTTAATTGGTTGCCCTATTTAGTTCCAGAAAAAGACAAAGTGAAGAGGAAAACCCCGGGGATGTCATTATTTCCAGCACTAAGACTGACTGTTGTTGTTTCTGCCTCTAGAGAGGGAACTTGACCAATAATTGCTTACATAGAAGCATATTTACAACTTACCAACTTTTAGAAATAAATTTAAAAAATAACAATAATAGCATAGAGAAAAAAACCCTCAAGATCATTTTCCATTTTGTTCCCACTTTCTGTGTGCTTCCTCTAGCTTGTTTATTACATCCACTTCTGCCTGACTGAGGTGACTGTTGTCAGGATCTGGACTTAAAAAAAAAAAAAAAAGTTGGAAGAAAAGAGAATAATAAGTTCAGGTTTAATGAGAAAAACACCATATGAAGGCAGTTATCATTTAACGTTATTGGACGATGCTGTGCAGTTGATGGAAATACCATTAATTCACATTTTCTGTTTCTTTCTTTTTTTAAGTGGTCTCTGCAGATTAATATCACAGATAAAACTAAACTCAGTCTCTGGTTTCTTTCCGCTGATTCATGATGAGCAAATAAAGCTGTTTCACATGACCTCTGTCAGATGTAATCAGTAACCATATACTCACTGGAATCAATAAGGAAATATTTACTTTTCTTCTTTTTTTAAATGGCAGTGAAGTAAAGTTGTGATATAATGCACATTTTCATTTCATCCATGCTACTTACTTTTCCTTTTCTGAAACAATTTCAAAGTTACCAGTCGAACAGTTTTCCTCGACAGCTATGTAAAATTCGGTTTCCTGTCCGTGCCCTTGCTTTGGCCAAATCATAATCTTTTAATTTCCTGTTTCAGTCAGTAATAGCTGCACAACGTGTGGATGTAATAGGAGCAGATTTCATGACCTCTGCTTCTGACTCTCGCCCAGTTTGCTTTAAATATATAAGTACTGATCCAGTTTCATGCAAGTAGAGGCCATGGACTCTCCTTGTGCATCTATTGACAGTAGTTTGTAGGAGAAGGAACCCTGGTAGTCGACTTGTACAAACTTATGATGAGGTGGCGGCCAATCCAGTCTGTCACTGAAGCAGAATGACATTTTTGGCTCTTGTTAAAACCTTAAAATAGTAATTTATTTAGATGTAACTCCATTTCGTTATTTGCAAATATTACCAATTGTCATATTGCTGCAAACACATATTTAATAACTTAAAAACCACTACTATTCACAGGGAAAAAAAGTTTAAACTCTTCACTATCTAATAATAGACATGCGGCTGATTGAAATTCCTTTAAAATATTTGAGATATCTCATTTCCTTGACAAGGTAAAAGTAATCACAATTGTTTATATACAGCAACCTTACGCCCATGTCTGTTAATTTATTACCTTAAAGAGAATAATGTATCAGTCACATTTGGAATGTTATATAAACGTATATACCTTCATTGATAAAGTTCTAGTGAAACATCACTTCATGCATTATGAGGTGAGAAGGACGGGGAGGTTGAAAGGGACAGAGAGGAAGATGGAATAAATGGATAAATCTGTTAAAAAAGTCTCTTTGAAGTGATTCAAGACTACAGAAGATGGGGAAGCAGACCCGAGTAGAGTGACAGGGAGAGGAAGTGATATGCCGGCAGAGCGACTTATGAGTGAAATAAGGACAGAGAGAGAGGAAGAGAGAGCAGCCGTCCTCCTCCTTTTTAGACCCCTGAAGCCCTCCGGGGAGCAGAAAAAAATCTGGCTTGAGTTAGCCATGCAGGGGAACAGAGACACACACACACACACACACACACTTGATCAACCCCACCCCGACACTCCTCCTATCTCCCTCTATTTGGCATCTGAAAAGAAAGACGATGCTTTTACTCTCTTCCTCTTAATGCAGCTTTTTCTTTTGTTTGTATTTGTCTGCAGCACACTCAAGTTGAACTGCTCTCAGGTATGTGGGAGGGTGGAGGTGGGGTGTGTGGGG
>JAOWBL010032710.1:0-29159 GCA_028564865.1 Zenarchopterus dispar
ATATATATATATATATATGTGTGTGTGTGTGTGTGTGTGTGTGTGTGTGTGTGTGTGTGTGTGTGTGTGTGTGATAAAATATATAAATGTTGGAATTTGCAAGAGAGGGTCAATAGTCAGTATTGGTCCGGCGTTTACTTGATTGGGACAGAAGAGTGGTGATCCTTCTGCTGTTGTCATCTTTGGAGTCCTCACCGATAAAATATTTGGAGCATGTAGCTAGTTTTTCTTAAGGTATATGACATTATCATAATTTTAAAATGTGCTTACTTGACTACTTGCTGTTTTCTATATTTGATGTGGTTTCATGTTTTGTACTTGCTAAACTGGTCATCTTCCCCCGGTTCTGGAGGCCACTCATCAGCAACAGGTTACATCACCAGCCTTGAAATGATAAACACTTTCTTATGGTTATGTAAGTGTGCACTTGTGTGCTCTAGAAACATAATTGTGGAGTTGTTGTTTTTGATGCAGATAAGAACAAGCATTTTGATAGTGTATTTTCAAAATTCATCTTGCAAATTGTCCAAGCATCACCCACTCCACCTTTAAGTATATATGCAAATGTGCAAATTATGCTCTACTTAATATTCCATACACATAAGAAAGTGCACTTATGTGTGTTTAAAAATCAATGAATTTCATCGGCAGTCTTTTTTTTAAATTAATTTATTAGTTGCACACATCTCCACCAAAAGATGAGTAGGAAGACTGATTGCGTATCTCAGTCTCAATCGCCTGAAGAATGCTTCTCTTCTTCTTCTCTTATCTCCTTCGCTTCTAGCCAAATAAGCCACTTAAGACCCTTAGAGATGCGGCATCTCATATGCGAAGTCTGTTGTCTGGCAGAAAGAAAGCTGGTGGATGCAACAGACAATTGCAATAGACAGAAAGATAATAGCAGGAGCTCTGGTGCTTTGTCTCAACGAAAGGCACGTCTGTGTCGATTTATGCTCCAATCCTCAGATGTTTTACACGCATTATTGACTGTCCTTTTTCTGCAGGCGCTTTCATTTGATGCCTGATTTGGTGTCATAAACACCCTTCCAACCCAGCTTTACAGCGACCGGTTCTGATAGTGAGACCTCAGCAGCTCCTACAACATACTCAGCACTGGCGTGTAGAGGCTGGCCGGGAACCAGGAGCCTCATTTGCACTGAATGATGAGAGACTCTGGGTGATCATGGATGATTGATACATCTGAAAAGAGAGGGAATGATGCCAGCACTTTTTTTTTTCTCCAATGCTCCAGCATAAGCAATCCCTGGAACTCAGTTTCCTAAGGTCTGTTAATCAGAAACTGGCAGGGGACTGTTTGAGGCAGGGAGCCTTCAGCTAACTCTAATTTTAGTGATTTTTCTTCTGAATAAATCCTCAGAAAGTAAACAGTTGCATCAAGGGCAACTTTAAAACTGTGTAAATCTAAATGTACAATTGTGTGTGTGTGTGTGTGCATGCAGTTTTTACTAAATGAATAGTGTATAACAAGTGCTGTGTATGCACTTTTGTTGGTGCAAGTTTAACCTAATGAGTATGTCTACTACGCCTCTACACGGCATATTTACACAGGCAGGTTCCATCCTCTCTGATTTATATCACAGGTCTCCTGCAGCTCCTGCCTGCACTTCAAATCTTTAATATTGTAGCCATATCGTTTTGCTCATGTGAGGAGTTTGTGTTGATGTAGTGCCTTTGAGACTGAGGGAGTAAGAAGAGACAGACCAGCCACTGTGTGGTCATATTTACATCATCTTCACATGGGACAATTAAAGCAGGGAGCGGGGGTGATGGCACACAGACTCAACCAGCTTTGCTGTCAGTTTGTGGCTCGTTTCCAACTGTATATTTGAGCCTGCAGTATACAAATCACAGGGAGAGTTGCTGACGTGTCAGGATGCACAATTAATTCAGAGGCAATGTCAGACCATAGTGATTCTCTGCATCCAGACCGGAAGGCCAGTTCACCATACACTACTGTTAATGGCTGCATATGTCAGAGGGGATTTGTGGCCCTGGCAGCATAAAAGTGGGGGCGGCTTTCTCCATTATATACTTGAAGCAGTAAGTCATTGGTTTTTGTCTCTTCATGCTTTGCGAAGTAGAGATGTTTCCATGTAGATTTTTTTTCTTCCTCTTCTTTGAGATTTGGTTCAGCTGCAACCACTGAAGCCGTGAAAGTGATGAGGTGAAGAGTAGCAGAGCAGGAAAGAGCTCCAGCCAGCAAAACGGTGTTTCATTTTTACTCCAAAGCTGGAATTTCCGAGTTCCTTGTTGGAAGTTGGAACTAAAAACCTCTGAGGTCAGACATCCGAGTCAGAAAGTTGAAGAAAAGTCACCTAGCCTGACTTCTGAATCCAACATGGCAATTATTCATGTCAATTAATTTAATACTAGGCTAATTTTGACTCTCTACCACCTTCTCTTCATTTTATTATCTCAGAGGACACTTAAAAATATTTTTATACAGACAGGCTTTTAAGTGATATTTTATGTTGCTTTAGACTGTGTTTTATTTTTCCTTCTTTGTATCACTATATTTTTATTGTAAAGCACTTTGCACTTTACTTACTGACCCTAATGTTTATAACTAAAGCCAGCTAAAGTCATTGATCTCACAAATTTCTCCTGATCTGAGGTCCACAAGGCTTCAGAAATACAGTTTCTTCTACACTCAATATTCATACATATATATATTCACCTCATTAACTGAGCTTCTAATCACATTTAAGATGCTAATTTATTTTTATGGCATTGTATACAAGTTAAAAAACAGAAGAGCACCATATTGATGTTCTTCTGACCCCTAATTTCCCAGTACTAGGATCAATAAAAGTATCTATCTACTGTATCTATCTATCTATCTATCTATCTATCATACCACTATAGGGGTCTTAAGCTTGATTTGGGAATGCAATCCTCCAAGTGGCAGGGAGAAATTAACTTTGGAATGAGATAATCCGCCTCAACAAGGGGAAAGTGAAAAAGTTTTCAGCCAAAACAGTCAGGAGCAGAAACAGCACTAACTTTCTTTAATATATTTTCTCTTAATTGAAATTTTTGCAATTCTGGATCACACTTCAGTGCCTTCCACCTTAACAACACGACTCCATCCGAGTGGCAGAGAACTAGTAATATTCTCCTAATCCTTCATCATAAGTCATCACACAACCTTTTGCACATGGGGGGAGGGAAGATTAGGGGAGGGGAGGGGAGGGAAGGAAAGGGGAGGAGAGGAGAGGAGAGGAGTGAAGTTGCAACTGAAGTCTGTAAATCCTGCGGTGCTGCCAACTCTGACTGACACGGAGTCTTGCTGTGTCCAGCTTGTATTTATATCTAGTGGCCCATCAATCTTTATCCTCCACTGATGCTGCCATTACCCATTGAAGCAGAGAGCATCTAATATGCCATGCCAAGCTCTCTCCTCCACATAGGCCCTAATGATTTCCCAACCCTTGATATACACAGTGATTGATCACTCATGCAAAAGTTCAGCTGCTTTCACAGAAAAGTGAGGGCTTCCATTCTTCAGTCCCCTACTTCAAAGCTAATTAAAACAAGGAGATGGAAGAAGTCCAAGTTCAATGCTTGAAGGCGATATACTACCTCTTTTGTCTTTTAAGTGTGCTGAGCAAAATCAAAGCATCTATACAACCTCTTTTTTTTTTTAAAGAAACATGCTGCTCTTGGTTCATTAAGATTAAAATTGTTATGTTGTCTCTCACATGGCAGCAGTTTCCAAGTAACTTGCCATGTGCTTGTTTTCTTTGGCTGGTTAGTGTGTGTGTGCATGAGTCTGTTTGTACACAGTGAGCACAGTGAGAGAAGCTGTAAAGTCTCCTCTTTCCAAATACTGAAATGCTCTACAGCAGAATAAATGCTTTAATTATGGACCAATGTTGGTATAATTTTGGAACAAACCCCTTCAATGTTACGAAACAAT
Organism: Zenarchopterus dispar; assembly: GCA_028564865.1. Lineage (NCBI taxonomy): Eukaryota > Metazoa > Chordata > Actinopteri > Beloniformes > Zenarchopteridae > Zenarchopterus > Zenarchopterus dispar. Next base: position 3,941 of record JAOWBL010032710.1, read on the forward strand.
GATAAAAATGACGATATACACACCTTGTACTGACAGCTTGGCCGTTCTGAGATCAATGTCCTGGAGATCACAAGTCACTTGTCCCTGGTTGTGCCTCTCTGTGCTGTTCAGGATAAACACCCAGCTGTCTCCCTTCGAGTCAGGATTTTGGATGGCCGTCACATTTTGGTAGACAGGGCGCAGGAGGCCAACATCCTTGGAGATAGTCAGTACTGGCCTACCGTTCATCAGCCACGTCATAACAGTCCACCTACTGTTGGTGGTGCTGCAGGTGAAACGGGCCTCCTGCCCTCTCACAACAACCAGGTTCATGGGTAACAACTTCATCTGAGCTCGGGCAGCTAAACAGGAACACAAGCTTCGTTAACACGTACTTTGTTTGTACAAACTGTCTTTGAAAGAGATGAAATCAATGGAAAAGTTTGAGGTTTTTAAAAATTTATAGTCATTTTGCTGTCTTACTCAGAGTTTCATGGAAAAACATCATACATTTCTAAGCAGGAATTTAAATTTAATGTGGCATGAAAATGATACAGAGTAGGATAACTTGATAGGAACAACATCCATTTTAAATTTACTGTCAGTCTGTGTTATCAGAATGGCTCACAGTGCCTGATTTTGTCATGGTCTAGGGTATTTGTTAGGTTTAGATTTTCTTTTCTGTGGTTTCTTGGTTCTTTGGGTTTGGTTTTGCATTTATCACATGTTTCCTGTTTTATTTTGAAAGTCTGCACCCTTGTGTGTTTAGTTCTTAGTTTAACTTTCCTGGCTCTAATCTTCTTGATTGTCCACACCTGCTCTTGTCAGCCCTCCGTCCCTGTATGTGGTCTTGTGTCCTTCCTCCGTGGTGGTCTGCATGTGTTCTTGCAGCTCTGCTGGTCGTCTTGGTTGTTTTTGTTCTTTGTCCTTGTAATGGAGGCATTTATGTCTGTTTTGTGCAGTTTATTGTTTGATTTAAAAATTTTGTTTGGAGATCTGGCTGCTTCAAGACCGCCTGCATTTGGATCCTTTAACAGTTTTATTCCCAAATTTGAGCTTCTTTTGGACTCCAAAACATCCATCAGATTTCAAGCCTGTGTTGTGCAAATAAGAACCAGGAAAGCTATTATGAATTTTTTTTTTTTTTTACAAAATTTGTTGCCAGAAATGTCTATTTTGTCTACTTATTGTTGTGAAATTTAAAAGTGGAATAAAAAAAAAAAAGGTTCCCACACAGACAGAGCCATTGTGGCTCTTCTGGAGGAGGAGTGCACAGTGCTAGTTTGATTTTTGAAATCACATGTATGATTTCAGACCAAAGTGCATTCCACTCATTTCAGTTATATTATCATAAATATAACATTTCTAACTGAACCAACTACCTTAGTTACAGATGTACCTAATATAATATAAATTAAACAAATGTGTTACGATGTGGATGGATATATCAAATGAATAATATGAATATTCATATATTCTTTTCATGTCTTTTAGCTCTGAAAAATGTAAACAGTCGAGCTAATGAGCAAATTAGTGAAAATAAAACACCTAGTATATAAAAATAATAACACGTCAATAGTTAATCTATAAAAACCCATTGACATCTGTAACATTTATTTTTCCAATGCTGAAAACACCTCTGGAGATCTGGATAAATAATGGGCAATATATGCTCATTCCATGTTTTCATTCCTTGAAATAAACAAATGAAATAAATTGGGGGTTTTGTTTGTTTGTTTTTTAATGATGAAATTTCATTGTTACTGTGCTATACTGTGCAATAGACACGTCTGAGCTTTCTCTGACTCTGTCTAGGATAGTGAGTAATTATCAGGAGCGGCTCTTCTTTTCTAAAACTCTATGTTGCCTTCAAAAAAGTTTGCAGGAATGTTAAAGACAAGTACGCTGAAGAGGTTGAAAAAGAAGAAGATGGAGAAAAAGAAAATACTTGAGAAAATTATAAGGCAACTTACCAGATGGGGATCTCTTATCAGATGGGGATTTGGGATTTAATTTAATGGAGTTTAAGAAAGTAATGATAAAAGTATGTGCTAAATTAATTTCTGGATGGAAACAAGACAGTGGATCATAAAAACAAACAAAAAAAAAAAAAAACAATGTTCACCTGGTGGTCGCTACACTAACTGGTGGTGATCTGTTACGTTTCATCCTTTCAACAGCAATGGCACAATGAACAGCACAAAAGAAAACACACACACACACAAGTAGTGTCCAAAAGTCCATCAGAGTAATGTGCAGTATCACACACATCTTGTGTTTGTTTGTTTGTTTGTGTTTCTCTGCAAGCTTCTGCTGTTTGTTGCATCTTGCTGTTTCTACGTTTTTGCTGGATTGCTCTTCCTCAGTTGTTTTGGTTGCTGGTGTTTGGATTTAAATTTGGACGTGTTTTAAGATATTCTGGCTGGCAACGATTTAGGGCTGCCTCTAAAATCCTTGTGGTTTTCACCTGACTGCCTTCTGCCTATTAGTCTGCATCTCTGCTATAAACAAGAAGCAGAGGGGAGAAGTGAGTCTTACAATAAGACCATGTACCAAAGAACCTTCCTGTTGCCTCATTTTCAACATTGTAGGCTGCTATAAAATTAGAAAAACACTTTCCTGACACTCAGAGATGGATGGGGCAGTTGTTAATTTTACTCTTAAATGTTTTCAGAAGTAAACAGTTTAACATTGTCTTAAATAAAACAGACAAGGATTAGATAATCACAATGAATCTGGAAAACTAAACCCATGAGGACTCATCAATGACCCAATGGGCTTTAAATGTTTGTGTGTGTGCCCTTAATTACACCCACAGACTTTACACACGGAGACACGTAAACACATGTAACCCAGGTATAATTTCCTGAATGAAGACATTTGTCGCTTTGACAAATGAAGAAGAAAAAAATACTCTCAGTAGTAAACACTGAAATGTCTGATTGTGGGTTCGGGCCAAAGTACTCAGAGAAATATAGTTTTTACTTGTTTGTGGCGAGCTGAATGTATCACCTTCTACAGCCAGCTTGCAGAGTTGTAAATTATGCATTCGTTTAGGAAATTAGGTCTGGGAAATATCTGGGCCAGCATATACAGCAATGGCTTTTCATTGCAATCAGAAAGTGGCAAACTAATGAGGATGACTTGTGCTTCCTACTTTTGGGACTTGGAACCGGTGATTCTGAAGCCCTTTAGCCACCAGATACATCTGTTAAGCAGCCATCTTTTAGGAAATTATTTATAAAGTGGAGATGGAGCATTAGACTTTGTATTTCGGTTTATTGGGAAATCTGAATTGTGGCACTCCACTCCATGAGTAACATTTACAGCCAAGCAAAACACTGACACATTACCAGACCATGGGTAACATTTACAGCCAAGTAAAAAGCTGTTTGTTTGGAGGTGAACTTTTACCTTCAATCTTTAAAGAAAGCAGGAATAATAGCAGAGAAAAGATGTCCATGTTTAATCCTTAGATTTATCAATCCATTCTCCTGTCCTGAAGGAGTCTGAGGAGGGGGAAAAAAAGCAATTAAATCTCATGCAGCAGATGCTCATTTTCTCAGGTTATTGTCATGACAACTCATGTTACAGCAGTGAGTCTATTAAGTTCCCTTTTGGCCCAAACTGGTTTATTTGAACAAACACCTGGTATAACAGGTGAGAAACATTTTTTGGTAGGTACTAGAAAATTTATGGGTGTCGGAGGATGAAGCCACTATTAGTTTCATACTGGCTCCGTGTGAGTTTGCTTGTGTGGTTTGTCCAAGTGGGACCCAGATGAGACACCCATTTTTTTGGCTCTTGCTAATTCATTACCCATGAGCCAGCTGACCAGAGTTATAATCATCTTGAATTTTGTTATAGTTTTTATTTTTATTTCATTTTTCAGTTTGTTTGATCGTTTCAGTTTAGTTCTAGTTAGTTTAACGAATGCATCAGTAGTTTTAGTTTAGTTTTAATTTTTAAAAATTGGTTGATTGGAGTTTAGTTTACGGACTTACAGATAAACACAAAAATCTAGGATGAAAGAATCCTACCAACGGCGCCATGCAGAACAAAAATCCTTTATTCTCTTTTGAGAAATCAGAATTAGAAAATGGATCGGTAATTAAAAAGATGAAGCTGCAAACGTCATAAAAAATAGGCACGAAACAAAAATGGAAACAAAGTGAATTTTACCTGCAATTCAGTTAGTTTTGCATTGTTAATTTTAGTTTTTAGTTTCATAAAAATATTTAGTTCTTTTTTTCAATTTCAGTCTACGGGACTATTTTTCACTGAACAGCTGTTGATCATCCGTGTTTTTGCATGGCCTCACATACAAATGACGGCTGAGCATTTGCACAGCATGCCCCACACCTGCAGGGGGAACTCTCTTACGCTTTGGAAACCCTCAGTGAGGTCCATCCATCCATACCAGCTTTTCATATTCAGGGTGCCACGGATGTGCTGGAGCCTATCAAAAGGCAGGAGGTTCACCCTGAACAGGTCAGCTGTCCATGGCAGAGCCACATATATCGACAAACAACCACAAGCACACTCAGTGCTGCAGGCAGTCTAGAATCCCCAGTTAACCTGACATCCATGAATTTGGACTGAGGAAAGAAAAAGGAGTACCTGGAGAAAATCCACGAGTAACCTTAATGTAAGGAACCTGTGCTACCACCAGGCCACCGCGATGCCCTCTCACTGAAATCACAATCTACATTTCTGGGTTTAGCCAGTTCTTTGTTGTATGAACTTTTTGATCACGTGAAAGGTCTGGAGAGTTACAAAATATGCACCAAAGGGAGATACTTTTTCCAATGGAGGACACCGCTCTTGAATTCAGAAGCTTCATTTACAGTTCAGACTTCTCATCCTTTTGTGCAACAAGCCTACGATGGGCTCACTGAGTATCAGTGAAAATCTGCTGTATTTGTATTGGTCAAAGAACCTCTCAGATTGGCTGTTCATTGCAATAAAAAGGACAAAAAAGTTCTGCTACACCCTTCAGTACCTTCAGAGCAGATGAGGGCAGCATGAGTTTACACAGCACAGCTGCTGATTCATCACTTTGATTTGGTGCTAAGAAGCTCTTATTTTTCTGCATCACCACGAAACACACTTCCATCATATCTGCCAAGTAGTTTAAACGATTCTCACACAAGAAATGTGGAGCTGCTTCACTCCACCATTTCTGTCTGAAGAAGGCCTCACAGGAGGCTCTTAAGGAGACAGGAACTGAAACCAAACATCTCACACAAGAAAACAAGTTGTGCTGCAACTATTTTTAGAACAGAAAAATTTTGTCTTTTTTGTTTTACTTTAAAGTTGTAGTAGACTGCACAATTAATGTATAAATAGTTTAATACAGGCTCTTTAACTTCCCATCAAGGCCCACCCTCTGATCAAATCTGCACACAATATTCAAACCATTGCACACTAATGAGATTTCCATCAAACTCAGCTTTACTTAAACTATGAGCATGGCGGCATACTGAGCTGAGATGACTTTAGAAGTGGCATCAGGTACGCATTAGTGGTTTTGAAGGGGTTCTAGCACAGCTTTAGCTTTGTTTCAAAAGCCCTTCAAATGGACCAAATACTTTGTAAGTTTGATTTAAGCATTTAAAAACAAAAGTTGCATCTTTTTAACTGATCTCATGGATCTGACATTTCAAAAAAACCAAAACAAAAGAAAAATACAAAAGCAAGTCAAAAATCCTACCTTAAACTATTTGAAGTAATTCCAGCGATGTATCTGAGTATACTATGTGCTTGTATTTTGATCTACTTTTATAAGCCTTTATGATGCACTCCGCATCTTAACTTCACACTCAGCAGCAGAAATAACAACCTTGTATTTTTGCAGATTTAGTCAAATGGTGAATATTATAAACTAATAAATAATGTCATATCATTACAGATTCAGCTTCTCAGCAGAATGCGGTCATTAACCTCAGCTGCAACAAGAAATGTTTTATGTCGATTTATCAGTATTTATAATGCAACAAGACGTTATATATATTTCTGAAATGAATCAGTAGGTATTTGGAGTAAGTTTGCATTTTATATGAACAGCATTTATTCTATTTATTTACAATACAAATGTCACAAGTTCACCTCAGTTATAGTTACTGTGTATTTCGCTCCTGCATTCACTCCAGGTGTCAGACTAAGAAAAAGAGATTTTTTTTTTTACCACCTTAATATGCCAACACAGATGCAGACTGACAAATGAATAAAAGTCACAAATTTACAGTGCTCCCCCAGAGAAAAAGAATTACTGAAATGAAGTAATTGAGATCTGTTGGTATTAAGACGCACTGTTTTGGATAAAAAGCAACATTTTCAAACTAATGTTTCCTGTCAAAAGTACAATAAACATCCTTTGACTCACCTCAGTCTGGTGTTTCGTTGGATGAGCAGGAAATGTCTCTCAAAGTGAACGCATTTCAGTGCTTCTTCCTCATACCTGCTGCTTGTTCGTATCACCCGCAACTGTTCCCGTTAAATATTACCAAACTCAGTGGGAACTTCGTTCCATGCTACAAAAAAAAAACACACTCATGTAAATACACAGTGTGACTCAGTGCAAACAATGCCTCCAGTAAGGCCACAGCTTCCAGGCGACCTTGTAACTTTGGCTCTCTCACGTTTTTTTTTTTTTTTTTTCTCTTTTGTCTTCTGCTCATTTGAGTTTTAAGGACCCCACTTGAGAAGATCTTTGACACAATGTCCAGGAAAATTTGGGACTTTTTGTAAGATGCAACACAAACCTAAATCTCTAGATCATTAAAGAAATGATTTTCAGTGGTTTCACTGGTCAACTCTGCTGTTCTGAGAGCATTTAAATCTCAAAAAGTGGTGAGAGAGAGGAAAGGAGAAACAAAATAAAGGTTTACGGTGCTCGGTAAATGTCTACAAGGAGATTAAATGATGCCAGATGAGGGTATCAGGATTAGGTATAAAGAGAGCGTCCACCAACGACTTAGTCTTTTCAGCCTTTCCAAGCATCAGAAAAACACTAGACAGCTGAAATGACATACAAATCCAAATCCAGTGTTGTAAAGAATGAGTTTTCTCAGCGTCTACAGTGTATAATACTGTAAAATGGCTCAGGAAGCTGTGGAGGGAAAGGCTGGAAACCACCCTGTGAGCGGTCTGTTACCACCTCAAATCTATCTCCTGGGAAAATAGATGAAGCATTTTAAAGGAAACAGACCAAAAAAAAAAAGACGATTAACTGTTTTGCAGCTAAAATTTTGTATTCACTAGGAATGGAAACATTCACCTTGCAAAACTACAACTATTTTTATCCTCACTTCACATAAAAAAGTGTATTTAATTTGAGCAAATGAAACAATTACATCTTTTGATTTTTGCTGCTTTTTCAAAAACTTCCCAGCTTTTCTGTAAATCTAATTTGCAAATAAAACCAGAAATAAACAAACAAATAAAAGCTATCAACTAAGCGATCTGATTACTCTCTTCCTCTGTTTGTATGACACAGATGAGACATTACTGTACATGAATCAGCACAATAACAAGCCCAAATCATGCCAGTCCTGTACTGTAGGTGCCTGAACAATTTTACATTGTTATAAAATAATGATGATAATAATAGCATAAGTTCCTATTGAGCTCTACCCAGTCTTTAGAGATATGACATTTGCTTTCCTGTTGACCTGTTCGCTGCTCAACTTACACAATGGATCTTTGATCTATAAATATATTATGAAAAGATTTTAAAATAGAACACAACCAGTGAGTTGTTTTTGGTTGTTTTAAACCAGTCTAATTTATTTCATTTTCCATTGCATCAAATTCTTGGCCACAAAGTTCACTCTTTGTTCAACAAAGTGCATTGATGAGACAGCAGTAATGGCAGAAGTTGATGCAGTAGTGGAGGAGTCGTTTACAGTCTCACAGTAAGTGCTTATGTCCTTCCTCGGGGGGCATTTGAAATCTCAGTTGACATTTATACATTCGGTTGAATAAAGGAGTCTGTAAGGCACAATACTGGAATAAAGAACAGAACGGTTATGAAAGTGAGTTACACTATGAAAGCCTGGAGCCACAAGCTAAGGTATGCCAAGGTAAGGTCTTTTTTAAAAAGGTCACTGTCTCTCTGTGTCAAAGAAGTTGCTTTACTGACAGGAAAATGAGAAATTTGAATTTAACAATTTAGTTGTGCAATTACAAAAGCTACTCATAACTAGCACCACGAGGCCTCTCTGAGCATCTACTGTACGTCTCTACACGTAAAATATATAAAAATTAAGTCAACGTTGCAGTCAGAGGGGTAGTAGTAGGCCAAATACAACTTTTCAGTTTGGATGGTGCCTTCAAAGCACACAACCAGTCGTTTCCAGAAGTGTCCAGTGCAGCATTTGGGGGGAGGGGCTGTCTGACAAGGCTGATGGAGGGAGTTCAAGGGTCAGGGTTCAGGAAGAGATGGGACAAGGAGCTCCTTCAGGCTGCAACATAGGACAAACAGACAGAAAAAAAACGAGGTCACACATTTTCCACTTGTCTGATGCAGCCACCACCATCACCTCTGCGCCTGTGCCACCCAGCGTGCCCACTCCTCCGGAGGCACATATGAAAGCTCACTTAGCAGCTTCTCCTAACAAGGCGTGACAGGGGCTTGCAGGGGTTGGGGAACTGCTGAGGGAGGAGGGGGACAGCAGCTTTGCTGTTGTCTCTTAGCAGTTCCTCCAGCAGGTCAGAGATGCCCAGATGTACTAGGAAACACTAAAAGCCTGTCTTGGAAGATATGGATCATTATCATCACTGCCACACCCCCAGAAGATTAAAACATAAGAGAACTGTTAGATGTTTTTGCTGCAGCTTCAAATGGTCTCCAGGCATTTGGAGCCTTTGGTAACAATCCCTTATAAATGTGCTACAGTTTTATTTTTAAATCTCTTCTTGACCATTTAAAAGTTCAAATCAATAACAACAACAACAACAACAACAACAAAAACAGCTCCATTGAAAAACTAAGGTGAATCAAGAAAAGTATGAATGTTACTATGTGAGATTTATCTGTAGGTAAGTAAAAGCAAGGACATTTACCAGCAGTGGAAGAGCGCTTTTGCTTCACAGCACATTATAAACCGTAGCTACAATGGCAGGTTGAGTAATTGTATCATTTTGGCTCTTATTTGAAAGCAGGGTTAAAGATGTCAAGCAAGAGGGCAACACACAATTGAGAACATCTTTATCTTTTTAATGAATGTGGTTATATAAGAGCCAAAAATAAAGCAACATTGAGAAGTCCTGTTTATTGGTCTGTGAATGCACGTTATGTTGTACTGCACCCCAGTGGTGAAACAGAAGCGCTGAAGCTAAGCAAAGACTCCAGTTACTTTACCTGGATGGTAGTGAATCATCCCTATCCGCCTCGCTTTAACTACTCAGCCTCTTCGTCCTGTAAAAACAAAGAACGGAGTCTTGATAACCAACACAGAAAAGAGCAAAAACTGGTGAGAGAAAAAAAAAAGATCTGCAGGAGGAGACTAAACGCATGTGACCTCGTACCTGCAGTTGAACAGATTTCAAATGTTTCTAATAACAGTTTATTTTATTCTCTGCAACAACTCGGTCTATCTACGGGACACTTTCAAACTCTTAAACTCCTTACCACCAAAAATAGTGATTAGTATGTAACCACTCGTGACTGGAAGTGGGGTATCAAAAGTACTATAGTTTACATATTTTCATGTGCCACGCAGATCGTCCCTCTCTTTATGACGGGAATGAGACTCTTCACAGACATGTCAAAAGCACAGGCAGCATTCCAGCAAGACAAACTGTTCCAGCACCACATGTGTCTCTTCCAGATCTTATCTCTTTAACACAAATAAGTACAAAGAGAGATTACGGGTTATGTGAAGTAATGGTCCAAACAGTTGAAGAGTGAGGGCCTTCAAACATGTTAGTGGGTGGAGTGCAGTGACACGGGGTTAAAAATGGCAAAGTAGTAATCCGAGAGAGCGTTGAGACAAACTCGGGAAACTGATGGGCAGCTTTCTGTATGAGGTGACCTGAGTCAAGCAAGAGTGGTGTTTCAAATGGTGAAATGAGTAAGAAGTCCGTCCTCACCACAAAACCTGTTACCATGTGTGCAATTTGTGCACATGTTTAAAAAGCAGAAGAATCTCAATCAGTGGGTAAAAACTGTGAGATGATGGTTGCTGTGTGTAGCAGGATGTTTTACAATGTCCACTGTGCACCCACGTCATTTTACACATCAGATTTACACATAATATGCTTGAAAATCTTAAACTAAACATCATGTGTTGTGCTTACATGTTATCACTTAATTAACAGTGGCTGAGAGCCACCTCCACCCTCTCACCGGGGTAAGAAGGGAAATTAAGACACAATGACCTTCATCCAGTCAGTGATTAAAATAACAACTGACAAAACACAATCACAAAAACAAATTAGTCTGGCGACCCCAATCCAGCCGCTCATCCAGTGTAAAGTATTTATTTTCTTGTGAATTGTTTTCTCACAAATATTCTGCAGTAACTTGACATTCTCAGTCCCCTTTTGAACTTGTCACATCTCCTTCACTTCCACTTCATTCTGAGGCCTCTTGGCAAAAAGAAACACAAGGCCTGGCTTCATAGAAAAGAGAGAGCCACTCACCCTGTCAAGTCGGTACCCGCCCCCTCCCTTAACACATGTCCAAGTTAAGCTCATGTGGACACAAAAGTCAAAGATCACAAACAAAACTTTCCACCTGTTCCCAACACATCAAAACAAAGAAGTAAATATGTCTTGGCAGGCAAAGACAAAGTGTTGCAGTCAATGCTTTTTTCAAGTTCACGTCAGCGCTGAACAAATGTTGTGTTGTGTGGTCTCTGAAGTAATGCTCATGAAAAAAATAAATAAAAATCTGTGCACTGGACTGCATGACACACAGCTGGCTTGGAGAGAAGCAATACAGTCATGTCCAAATGTATTCAGACAATGACAGAGTTTTCATGATTATTGCTTTACACACCAACTCTACAGATGTGGAATAAAATGATCAGGGTTTAATTTGAGGTGTTTCACAAAAATAAGGCATTTACCATTTCAGAATAACAGTACTTTTAAGAAATGTACCACCAACTTCGGGGGCTAAAACTTATTTGACAATGGGACATAATTCCTAAATAGTGAATGCCGTATTAACTTCAGAGTGAAACCTCTGAAACTAAATCTGAAATCCTACACTTTGAACAGATTTCAACATATTTGGAATTTCAGTGTTTTATTTCACATCCATTGAGGTGTGTGTGTGTGTGTATATATATATATATATATATATATATATATATATATGCAAAGGGTATAAGGCCATCTCCAAAGACCTTGGTATCCCTGTTTCAACGGTGTGTAATGTTATTAAGAAGTTTTATATTATATTTTATATATATTAATGTAAAAGAACAAATAAAATACTATAAGAAGTGAAAAATGTGCTCTTGATTTAGAAGACTCGTGCAAAAAACATTTGAATTCCGGAAGACAGAAGTCTTATTTAATCATTCAATTGAATTCCGTCATCAATGGAGTAATTGATGTTATTGTTTGTGACTTTCTCGGGATCGGTAAACGTAACGCCGTCGCCTTTATTCTGAAAATCCACACCGGAAAATGGGAGTTTCCTATTGTCAAATTGACCCGGTTTACTTCTAGAAGAACTACATCTGTCAGCTCCGCATCCTTCTCCTCCAGTCTTCATTGGTTTTAAACAGCTGGAGGAAGCAGCCGCAGGTCCAGATTGGTCTGTTCCGCAGCGTTCAGCTCGGCTGGGTCAGTTTATTCCCTCCTAAACCGCCCAGAAGCTTCCAGAGGAAGAACATGAACGAGAGTGAACTGAGCAGTTACGCTTTTGAGCGACGCTTCGACGAAAGACGAGCACTGGCATGGATGCAGGAAAACTGGTGAGTTAAGAGAGCTTCATGTTTGCTCATCAAACGTAAGTCCAGGAGCTGAAAAGCAGCGCTGGTCCTCTGTCCCGCAGAGGAGAGACTACCGTCCGTCCTGTGTCCTGACAGGACGCCGGTTTGTTGTCAAATGACCTCCAGGATGCAGCAGGAGTTTCCCAGCTGTGACCCCAGAGCCCACGCAGCTGTGCATGAAAACCTGACACCCAAACCAGTGCACACACATCCCCTATGGGCCAAATACCTGGATATATCCTGGAAAATGAACATTCTTGCAGACGAGGTGTGAATACACCTGACCTTGTAAAACCACATTTTTTAGCTTCACTGATGTGGCTAAGCAACACTGAACTTCATACGGGCTCTTTCTCTCTCTCTCCCTTTGTCTGATAAAAGGTGGTAAACTCAGGACAAAGTTCAGTATCAGACATCCACACCTACCTCCTCCAAACCAGTCCTGGTGCATGCAACTTTACTTTTTTTCCCTCCCAAATCTGCTTTTTGTCCCGTGGGGAGAACGGCGTTGTGCCAATAGCAGGTTAATTTTGCAGCTCTTGATGTTAGAAGAAATTTGCAATTCAGACCTTTCTTTCTCTTTTGACCTCCTCCTTTTGAATCTACTTCCTTCTTCGTTTTAGTTTCACACAGAGAAGATTGAGATGTCTCAATAAAGATGCTGATAAGCTTCTGCATTTCTTTAATGATCACATCAAATACTTTTTTCTTCAGAGTTCAGTCCAAGAACTAATTTTCATAACCAATGAATCTGTTCATCCACATTCATGTGTGTGATTCTGTAATTACAGGTTACTTTCTATGTTCCAGATTTGTTCTGGTTCTGTTGTCTCAGCTTCTTTGCTTTTCTTTCGTCTATGATCTTCATGTCTAAATACTCCGGATTTGCAAACTCTACAGCCAAGCTGTTTGACCCTGAAATGTCAAAATGTGCAAATTCTCCAGGGACCATCAGGAACCACGTCCATAACCACTGGACATGTTAAACGGGACATATAATAAAGAAAATCACATTTCCTGGCGGTTATAGCAAACCCTGCCACCTTGTTTGGAGGGAACCGGACCTGAAGATGTCTTACGTGAGCCATTCAGATTTGCAGGCTGCTGTGACATGTGCGATGTTGAACAGATAGCTATCATCACACTTACTTGACACTTCTGAGGTGTTCTTGCTTATGAAAAGCATTCATATTTTAAAGATGATGTGGAAAGAGCTCCATGCTTCAGTTTCTTTTTCATGGGCAAAAGTGGCTTTTACATCAAACTCAGACTGGATTCTGCCGGGCCTGGACTTTGTTGCTTTTTGGGGTTGTGGACTTGTGATGTGATTGGTTCGCTTCGTGTAGAAACACAAATGAAAGAATCAGACAGCTCAGATGTCACAACCAAAACAACATCTGAAAGGAGGATGGAAGGAGTGTAAAATAACTAATTTCTTCAAGAGGTACCATTCATTAAATTCACTATTTTATTAATTTTCTTCATGAAAGTTTCGTAATTAAAATACCACAGAATGTATTTACAGTTCTGTTCTTAGCAACTGGTTTTGAGGGATAGAGTCATGGCTTTTCCAGATCTGTCATGAGGCTTTGAACTTCCAGTTTCTGAGGTTCAGTGAATGCATCACAAGTTGAAGTTAAAGTTGGATAAAAATGAAGTCTGGGAGGCAGCTCTGGTCTGGGTCGGCCATTGGTGCTGATTCCTGTTTTCAGCACAGTTTCGTCACAAGTCACACCTTAAACTGAGCCAGCTTGTTAAAACACCCGAAGGAACATGATGGCTGATGAGAAACAGTCAAAACTCACTTTTTAATTGCTTCATGATAATCGTAACTGTTGCATATAGGGATGTCCTGATATTTTTATGGTAATTCTTTAACTTAAACTTTCCTAGATTCATCAGAAAACAGAAGTCCCACTGTGTCCATTTTGTTCATTTAATTTGAGTTCCAGTTTTTTTGTTTTGTTTTTACCACAAGGTTTAGCATTATTCAGGTATTTGTGGGTCCCACTGGAACACAGCGCCAATAAGAAATGCCTGTAGCCTCATCTGGGTCAAGCATCAGCTCATACTCGATGGGAATCGTGCCAATCTGGATTAGCCGTCTGCTCCCACGTAACTTCCTAATGCTGGCTCACCCTGCTCGCTCACCATCTTTGGTATAAAGATGGTGGACTGTCTCTTGTCTGGAACCAGTTTAACACAAACACTCACTTTCAGTGCACAAATGGACTTCTTTTTCCCAGCATTCATTGCTCAGCTTTGAGACGTCCGCCTGATTTCCCTCATCGCTTCTCCTGCCAGTTCTCGGTGTAAAGGTGTCAACATTTGTCAGTGAGGCGGGTGGAGCAGCTAACCTCTGAAAGTTGCCTCATCCCCCTCATCTGCCAGTCTGAGTGGTCAAAGTGCCAGAAGCTAGTCTTTGTTAGTCTTTTGCTCTGTCTGCATGAAGGAGGTCCTGTCACTGGAGGAGGGTGAACTTGTCATGTTTGATCTTCACTCCAGCCGTCTGGTTCATTCACCTTCATTGTGAAATGTCCTTATGCAAGAGGACTGGTTCTGTTCTGCGTTGTGGACTCTAGATTCAAGGTCTGAAGGGTTGATTTAGGGTTTCACATCATTTCTTTTTCTTTTTTTTTGTCAGGGGAAGTTACCTTCTTCCTCTTTGGTTACCTGATTAAACTCAGGCTACATGAAAACACACGAGCTTCTTTAACAGCTTTTTCTCTAAACAGCTGAAACTTACACCTTCCTCTATAACATCATCTCCTAATAAATACAATTACAAAACAGTTGAGATGCTGTGTAGAAAGTTACTAAAGACATGATGCAGTGATTTGGAAAACTAAACCCAGGTTTTACTCACAATAAAATGAAGAAAACCAGATATACTGTTTCATAAATAAATAAATAAATAGATGAATAAATAAATAAAATTAAGACATGTCTCAAAACAGTTAAGTAGCACTAAAAGAAACACCTGTATGAATATATCTGAGACATTAATTAGGCTTGTAATATGAATTAGCTGAAGGAGATCAAATTTGAGTCTCTCAGAGGTGAATAGGAGGTTCTCCAATCTGGGTAAAAACTCAATTCTTAAATTATTTCAGGATAATTAACAACTTAACTCCAGAACTAATTCCATTATGAAAGCGTGACTTTGTAGTGTCAGAGTCCAGCTGCAGAACCGGACTGCCTGCAGTTTTCACCAACTTAAAACAACATTTGGCACATTATGGGATGAAAAAGACCAGCAGAGAAGACAGAGGATTGTAGAGCAGCTTGACCCCTACATGAGAACAAGAATGAGACAATGTTCCTCCCCCACAACTCCAGGAACTGGTCTCCTCAGTTTACAGACATATATGGACCGCTGGAAAAGAAGAGACGGTGGTACGTATCAAAATGAGCTCGCATTTTTCATGAGACGGTAAAATGTTCTTCTCACCCACCTCAGATGAGATGTGTGATATGAGTGAGCCCAACTTTAACCCAAGTTTATAGTTGCACAAGTTAGTAGTTTGTTTTCCAGTGAGACTCTGAGACGGGTTTCAACCAGTCTGTTGGTTCCTTTGCTGAACAGCCCGTGAAGGTTTCACTGTCGGGACACTTTCACCATCACTACAAGAGCTGTCGCGACACTTCAATGTGTCCACATTTGATGTATTTTCTCTTATTGTCGTGATAAGCTGCACTGATGGTCCAGCATCATCTCCTCTCCAGCTGAGGAAGAAGTCATGACGTGTTCCTTCAGTCTTTATCCAGAACGGTGATGTCACAGTTCTCACCTGCTATCGTCAAATATTCATCTGCTGAAACAGCTGAAGTATTGTGAAGGATTTACTGATCATACTTTGAAATTAGTTGTGGTCAGGTCCAACAATGTTTTTGTATTGTTCTCTGCTCAAATATCCTTTTCTCTGGACTTTCACAGTAATATCTGGATTATTCCAGTTTTCTGTCTTGGTGTTTGAAGGCAGCACGCTGTCGTTTTAGGGCTTATTTGAACGTGGGACAGACTTGTGTTTCTGCTCAGGTTGTTGTGTGTTTCTTCTCTGCAGGAGCAAGTCATTCATGGTCTGTGGCCTGTATGCTGCATTCGTGTTCGGCGGTCAGCACTTCATGAGGGAGAGACCGAAGCTGAGCCTGCGTGGGCCGCTGGTGCTGTGGTCACTCAGCCTGGCCGTCTTCAGGTGAGTCTCACACACACTGTTTTCACCTGAACTCAGCCCATGTTTTAGTCTTTTGCTTCTTTCTGTGATGACTGAGGGTTTATGTTACTTTTTTATCATTGAGAGAACAGCTTTAGGTTCTGGAAGCCTTCAGGTTTATGGGAATCAGTGGACCACTGGACTGCTTCTTCTTCTGTCACAGAGCATCTTCTTTGAAATCGGAGTCACAATTATACTCAATAACTTCCAAAAATACACTGCTATTGTACTAGAGGACATAGAGCATCCACCCTGAGAGTTTGTATGTTGTCATTTAGAAGACATTTTTCATGGAAGCAGGTGAAGAAGATGTGAGGAACAACATCCAAGCTTTAGTACAGTTCAAGAGGTTTTCATGTGCATTAAGACTTCAGTTGAATAAAATCTTTTTACAGGATGTTAGAAGAGGAAAGTTTGAGAAGAGAAATTCACTACACACTAAACTTTTTAATAAAAAGCTCTCTTTTCCTGTAGTTCAGACACAAACATTTGGTGGTGATTCCTGTTTTCGGCGCAGTCATATCACAAGTCACGCCTTGAAGTGAGCCAGCTTGTCAAAACACCTGAGGGAACATCCCGGCTGATGAGAGAGTCAAAACTCACTTTTTAAGGCCTGATGATAACTGTAACTGCTGCATACCTGCTTTGTAAAGGCCAGGCTTCCCTTTCAGTCGGTTCTTTTAAATTTTGTTTTTGAATGTTGACAAAAGTTGTGAATTATGAGCAGCAGTCCACAAATGTTGACAAGTGTTTATGTAGTGGCAGGATCCACGAAGGAGCTGATTCCTGCTTGACTGATGATTTTCATACAAAAAACCCTTCTTTACACTTCATTTACAGGCTGTTAAAGACGTTTGCGTTGGGTCCTGCTAATACTTTCTCCACCATTTTATTTGCATTTACAAACAAAATACTTATGAGAATTTTATGAATATATGTAAAACCATGAACATCTCAAAACCTATTTCTTTGTTTGAGGCATGAAGCTGAAAGTATTACAGTGCAGAGTTTGTGTGTATGTATGTGTTTTGTTTTGTTTGTTTGTTTTTAATTCTGTCAGTAGTAAATATCAGCGCTGTACCATAAATCACAACCCTCTTATTACCACTTTAGGTTAAATGGTGCAATTGTCCAAAACTATAAAAGGACATCAAAGCGCTTCATAGATAAGCAGAATGACCTGCTCCTTTATAGCTCTAAACACACTTTATGGTGTAGCAGAGCTGGATCAGAGCATGCTGGGAAATGGATTTTTATTTTTTTGAAGTACAAACCCATGCCTAATAAAAACAAGCATGATTTTGCGTGCGTGTGTGTTCCCTCTGCAGCATCATCGGAGCAGCCAGGACTGGACAGTACATGCTTCATGTTCTAACAAACAGCGGCTTCAGGGAGTCGGTGTGTGACAACAGCTTCTACAGCGCACCTGTCACCAAGTTCTGGGCCTACGCTTTTGCTCTGAGCAAAGCCCCCGAGCTGGGTAAGGCCTCTTCTGATCCCTCCACCCAAACATCTTCTCAAGCTGCTAAATATAAAATGTGTATCAGGCAAATTTCAGGTCCAGAACAAATAAACTAGGTTGCAGGATACACACGCTGAACAGAGGCCAGTGTTTATTCTTTTCTATTTATTTAGCCATTCTTTAGCTGGGAAGGTCCCGTTGAGACCACAGATCTCTTTATCAAGGGAGTCCAAGAAGCAGTAACAGTATTTCTCACAGACACAAGACATTTACAATTTAAAAACATTGTTACAATAAAAACAGAGAACTTAAAGCAAGCTAGGATTTCAAGCAATATGAAAAGAAACTGACCTTAATCTCAGGTGAGCATCTCCAGGTGTGTCAGAGCAGATTTAAAATGAATACGTTTCAAGGTGTTTGGTAGACTGTTCCAGCCTGAAGAGGCAGAAGACTGGAAAGTCGTTTTTTTTTTTCCCCACATTCTGTACGAACACTGGGGAGTGTGCACAAGTCCTGAGAGGATGGTGCATGAGGGTTGTCAGATTTCGGCTGAAGATGCACACAGAGGTAGGGAGGGAGTAGACCGGGCCTTCGTAAATCAGTCTGTACCAGTATGTGTGCTGCCTGGTTTCCAGACCAAGTCGTCAGACCCAGGAATAAAGTTTCCAATGCCAAGTCCGAGGTTCACACTCCGTTACAAAGGGATGGAAGGCACAGTAAACAGAGTCAAGCTTACAGAACTCCTGAGCAGGGGCATGCAAATATAAAACTACTGTACTGCTTTTTTACACCATGGCCAGGGACTACAGATGAAAACTAGCCTTTTGGCTAATTCTGGCTTTTTTAACCATGTGTAATCATGTGTTTTATGAAATTGTATTGTCCCCTTTCAACTAAACGAAACGAAACTAAATTAAAAGGTCTACATTGTCCATAGTGGGCAAAAATGTCACAGCAACAAGTCTCTGGCTTAAAAGACAGAAAACACGCTTTGTTTCTAAAGTAGGAAGTAGTTTGAGATGTAGTTTTTTTGTTTTTGTTTATTTTTTACAAGAGAGTTGACGTGTGATTTACAAGTCAGAGTCATCAAAACACCCAAGTGTTTAAAAGCCTTGACAACTTCAGTGACTGATCCGTCAGGAGTGAACACTGAAGGAAGATTATTAGACATGTTCTTACTTCTAGAGAACAGCATAAGTTCAGTTTTATTTGTATTACGCAAAGGTTGACATTGAAAACACATTATATGTCGTCATTGCACAAGAGTTCTTTATTTAATCTCAGTCATTTTTTAAATAGACCATATTTTGACAAGAGGTATCAGGTTACCTTTGACTTTTGTCCCACGCTCAACTCAAGATCTTTGAACTCTTTCTCCCAGGAGACACAGTGTTCATCGTCCTGCGGAAGCAGCGCCTGATCTTCCTGCACTGGTACCACCACATCACCGTGCTGCTGTACTCCTGGTACTCCTACAAGGAGCAGGTGGCAGGCGGTGGATGGTTCATGACAATGAACTATGGGGTTCACTCTCTCATGTACACCTATTATGCAGCCCGAGCGGCCGGCCTGCGGGTGCCTCGTCCCTGCGCCATGATCATCACGGCCATGCAGATCCTGCAGATGGCCATGGGTCTGGCCGTTCTGGGTCTGGTGTACCACTGGATGCATGAGGTGCGCTGTCCGTCCAATGTGGACAACATCATGTGGGGCTTTCTCATGTACCTCAGCTACTTGCTTCTGTTTGCCTCGTTCTTCTACAACAACTACCTTAAAGAGTCCTCTGGGTACAAAGGATCCAAGGCAGAGTAGAGTCCCAGACTTTTTCACAAAAATGTTTGCTGGTTGCTTGGTGTTCTTCTTAGAATTTGGATCCAGAGCTCAAAAAGCAGTGATACAGCTGTCTGCTTCGAGCCTCGGGAGGACCAGACGGGCTCAGCACAAGTGAATCTGACCAGTAGTTATAGTACAGTACCAAAAAGAAGGGACGAAAGACTTACACTTGGCTAATGTCTAAATGAAACGTTTGAGGCCCAAATATTTATTTGTGGTTAACAAATGTTTGTCTTTAATGTATGTGTTAAAGCTTTGGCCTAAGATTAAGCTTTTTTTTGTTGTGTTTTTTTTAATGAAATCCATAGTTGTTGAGTAAGGAGCTTTGTATGACTCAGCGCAGACTTGGAAAGTCTTGGAATGACAAAAACCACTTACCTCCACTTGTAACACAGATTTTTAGCCTTGAATTGCAGTTGTTTTTAATATGCACGTAAGCAGAAATGTTCAAATCTGTATTCCTCGACAGTTTTGTCTGTCTCATAATTAAAGAGCGTGAGATTGAAGATGTGGACAGACTCAGACGTCCCGTCCTCTTACTTAAAGACTTTGTCTGAAGTTTGAAACTATGCACTACGTACTTGATAAGTGGACTTTAAGTCCGTTTAATTTTAAGTGAAAAAACAAAAATGTGACTCTGGCATGCCAAATAGAACTTGTATGTATATATTTTTTGTTTTTGTAATTAATCGTCTAAAAAACAGTTTTGGCGTACTAAGTTAGTTGAGAACTTCCTGTAAAACCAGCAACTGGCTAGAAAATGTGAAAGCATCCAACAGTCATGCCTGTCCCAACCTCGCTGCTGGACTCCAGAAGTGTCTCCCAGGCCCCTACCCTGCTGTCCAGGAGTGCCCTGTGCTCCCTCCTAATTATCATGACACTGATTAACATCTGTAAACAACTGTACTTTCGTTTCCAGGATCTGCAAAGTTCATTTGAAGAGTTTTACAAGCAGAAGATTTAAAAGGTACCCTAAATTAATGCAGAACAACAGCTTGATCTCATCTAACAAAAATTTTGTGTCTGGCTTTGTTGGCGTTCAGATGTTCAGTCACTTTGGGGAAGGGTGTAAATATGCATTTAAAAAAAAATTATAAATCCAAGTTAATAAGTTTAACTATGCATTTTATCATAAAAACATGTTTTGGGTTAAAGCAACACAAATTTCTTTTTCTTTTCCGTTTAAATATTGGTTTCAGTTTCATGCAATATTTTCTTTTATAAATCCTCATCTAGCTTCTGTGGTCTCCTGTCCTGCTCTCCTCTTGTGGCTGCAGCATTTCCCTTTGCAGCTCTCTGTCGTGGTTTAAAAATGAAAGTAGCTCAGTGAGCTGCAGGGACCTGGAGGCAGAGGCGACTAAAGTAACAATGAGGTAAAACGTTAAAATATTGAACACTGCCATCAAGGACAATGTTCCAAACCTCCAGGCCTGTAGAGGGAGCTGCTGAACTACAAATGCTGTTTGCGTTGCTTTAATTCTGTCTGGACTTAAACATTCACACCTTTCTTCTACTTGTGTACTGAAATACAGATTATCCCAATAAAGTCAGCTCAGCTCAGCGCTGCATGTTTACCCGAGGCACATAATCTGAGAGAGGACACTGTTGGTTTTTTTGTTTTTAAAAGTACAAACTGCTTCTTCTTCAGATATTGTGATATACTGTTTGTCTTTGTGGGAAGCTAAAAAGAAAGATGCAAAAAAAAAAAAAAATTCTCCAGCTGATGTGAAATGAACCTCTCCAAGTTATCTTCTTCATGTTGTTTTACTTTCATCCTAATTGTGTTGGAGTCTCCACACCCCACAAGTACACTTGTTTTTTTATACTAATCAATTGTCTTTCATGTTATTACATGTAAAACCATCTAGAACACTATAAAGAACCTAAACCTGCCAAAAAATGTCAAACTTGAGCTCATTTTAAACATTTTGGATCAATTGTGTGCCAAACAATGCTTGGTTTGTTTGTTTTTCCAGTCATATTACTGTAAGCGCACTCTTAATGATCTTGGCATTTTAATACAACATATTTCCTCTTGTGAAATATAAGAATGTCCCTCCATGGAGCCTCCTGTGGACTGTAAGAGGGGCTTTTCATGGTGAAAATGTTGGTACAATAAATCCCTCCTGGTCTACTCGAGCTTCACTTCTTCTTTTTGAGTTAAAACGTGTATATTAATCTCACATGAAACACGCTATGTCTGGTCTTTCCTGAGTTCTTGATGACATTTCTGGGACATGTTTTGGTCTAAGTCTTACAGAGATAAGTACAGTTCCTTCTTTTTTAATCAATGTCTTCACAGCTGTGTTCATAGCAAAGAAGAAAACTTTTATTTGCAAGTGGTTTTGGATAACTTTCATGTCTTTTCACGCCTTTCAGCATCAGAATATTGCTGTTCAGACTACATGACTTGATGTCTTGCAGTCAGGACTCTTGAAGTTTCGTTGTTCACACCGTGTAACCGATAAGCGACTGTAGGATCTGGCAGTGACTCAGAAACCCAACTGGTTTCCAAGTCCGCATGAAAACAGGAGTTGATTAATTTAAGGTGCTCCAAAGAGGAAAAAAAGAAACAAAACCAGCAGTGTAAATAGTTCATGTGATGATGTTGTTAAAGATGACAAAATAAAGGAATGGAGTAGCACATTTGGGCAGCAGGGAATATCTGCATTATAAAGACAGTTTAATGTCAGTAAAACATCCTAATGCCAAAGAAGCCGCCTGCTTTTATTCTGGTATGGTGTGTTGCCTCTGTGAGCGTTTGCTGTGTCTCTCCCACTTTGCTGGCTGCCCTCCGAGTTTCTCACCCCACTCCTTGCTCTCTCAGTGGCTGCAGCTTAAATAGGGAGACTCCTGATGGCTTCAGGTGGTGACCAGATATCTGTTGGGTGTGGCGTGGCGATGTGTTGGTGAAAGAGCTCACGCATCTTTGACTTGCTCACAGCGATTGACTGCCGACTCAAAGGCACCTTTGGAGACACGAGGCAGCCAGTGTATTCAATCCCACCCACAATGCTGCAGGGTGTGCCTCTTTAAAACTCGTTTTTGTAGCTTAACTCAGCACACAGGTGCATACATGCAGCATGCCGTGACATGACAGAGGAAGATTCAGAAGACAGGATATGATCCGATGTGCTACCTCATAAAGGGATAACAAGGACAATAATTTCTTTATATTATTCAATTTTTTAATTGCCTTTAAACCTTTTTAAAGAATAATAATGTCTGAAGACAGGGATTAAGTACTTCAAAACAACCACAATAAACCCTTCCATTAATGACAACACAGTATTGTTGACAGTGGCAGAAACGTCATAGCTCTTCATTTAGATTATCATGGATGTTAATGGGGTGGACTAAGTTTCAAAGGTGTTCCTCACCTGCTGTCCACTGACTTCTGGGTTACACCGTCTTATCTAACTGCGGTGTCATAGCAGTGTATGATGTACTGAAACAGTCACTGGTTATCCCTTCCAGCATCAATAAAAACAGAGGACAATAAAGGAAACGTAAACTTCAGAACATTTTTAGAGATAATGGGTATATATTTGAAAAGCTAAATAATTAAATAAAATGATCAAGAAAATGTTGATGCTTTCCTTCACCTGTTATATGAGTTTATTGTGTAATAAAAAAAAGCGCAGTATTGAATATGGCTCAAAACTTAAGTTCCCAGTCTTAAAAGCCTTGTAAGCTTCTTCCTGTAGATCAGAGCTACGCTGTACAAATACAGATGTTCACAGATGTAGAAACGGTTCGATGTCTACTATTGTCTCTTGTGATATTGATTTCTCATCTACTACATTTCAGCACAAAAAGTAACCATTTCAGAAACAGAGCAGGAGTTTTGCCTCTGTGTCCGTTGTTATTCTTATAACAACTTGCAAACACTTTGGCTGAGATCCGAACTGCTGGGAGGTGGCGGGTTGATGGAGGACAGAGCTCTGCCTGCTCTGCCTCCCAGCTGTGGGTGCTGACACCAGAGGACTACACGCTGTGAGGAGCACAGCTTTGGACCAACTTATGCTCTACATCCCAGAAAGGATTAAGGTCAGGACTGCAGGATTTTTAGAATAACCCCCCTCCCCTCCCCCTTCAATCTCATGAGCACTGTTCTGCGGAGAAATTCAAAATGTTTATTTGCTGCAACAAAATCAAAGAAAATGTTAGCTTTAACATGAAAAAATAATAGTCAATAATGAACAAAAAGATGAATCAAATAAAAAAAGGTTAAGTAAGTAACTTTATTGTCAAAACTGCCATATGTACAGGACATACAGAGTTGAAATTGGGTTTCTCTCATACCCCTGGTGCAAGAAAAAAAAGTTTACATAAAAAATTAAAATACAGTATATACACATGTTAACAGATATCTATAAAAAACGAAACACAACTAGACTGAAAGCATATGTACAATGCAGTGTGCCAATAGTCACAGTACCAGGCAGTGCGGTCAGCAGTAAGGCTTTTTTAAAAATAAATTAGAATTTATTTATTGTTTAACATTTAGGAATATGACATTTTACAGCAGCTCTGTTATATTTTCTGTTATCAGATAATATGATGTAAAGACGAGTTTGCTGAATATTTGGTCATAGTATCCATCATCAATTATCTGTTACTTGCAGAGACTGAAAAAGAAAATGACATGAACAATACATGACATACAACACTGTTGGGAGCACATTTTTAACAAGAACAAAGCCAAAAGGAAGACGTGTGGAAAACTAAATACACCCAATGATTCAACAGCTTTCAAAGCTGCGTTCAGTAAAAATAACTTAAATCTTTCTGTCTGACTTTATCAGTTGCTCCCATTGTTCTGGAGAAATTTGTTGCTTCAGGTCATTAATGTTTGCAGACGTTTGTTTATGCTCAACACAGTTAAAGCCCAACAACACCACTTCAGTCAGGTTGAGGAGATTGACTAATCCATGACTAGAAGCTTCCCAAACCCCACCAGGCTGCCCCAATGATCCAACACACCTGCAGCTGATCAACTTCCACAGTTCCATCAACCACCATGACCACCACTGGCTCCCCCTACTGTCCACCTCCAGCATCTGTCTGCAACTACTCATCCCATCAGAACCCGTGTCACAAACAGACCCTCACAGACCAGAACCCGTATCACAGACAGACCCTCGCAGACCAGAACCCGTATCACAGACAGACCCTCCCAGACCAGAACCTGTATCACAAACAGACCCTCCCAGACCAGAACCTGTATCACAGACAGACCCTCGCAGACCAGAACCCATGTCACAGACAGACCAGAACCCGCATCACAGACAGACCCTTACAGACCAGAACCCATGTCACAGACAGACCAGAACCCGTATCACAGACAGACCCTTGCAGACCAGAACCCGTATCACAGACAGACCCTCGCAGACCAGAACCCATATCACAAACAGACCCTCCCAGACCAGAACCCATGTCACAGACAGACCAGAACCCGCATCACAGACAGACCCTTACAGACCAGAACCCATGTCACAGACAGACCAGAACCCGCATCACAGACAGACCCTTGCAGACCAGAACCCATGTCACAGACAGACCAGAACCCGCATCACAGACAGACCCTTGCAGACCAGAACCCGTATCACAGACAGACCCTTACAGACCAGAACCCGTATCACAGACAGACCCTCGCAGACCAGAACCCGTATCACAGACAGACCCCTGCAGACCAGAACTCGTATCACAGACAGACCCTCGCAGACCAGGCAGGCTGCTCACCTGAGATCATTCCAGCGCTGCCTACGCCCTTTGGA